>CAUYRT010040574.1:0-31698 GCA_963574885.1 Lepilemur ruficaudatus
AGTAGATTAATAAAATGTGGTATATGTATACCATGGAGTACTATTCAGCTATAAGAAACAATGGTGATATAGCACCTCTTATATTTTCCTGGATGGAGCTGAAACCCATTCTACTAAGTGAAGTATCCCAAGAATGGATAGACAGGCACCACATGTACTCACCAGCAAATTGGTTTCACTAATCAACACCTAAGTGGACATATAGGAAAAACATTTATTGGGTGTTGGGCAGACAGGAGGGGGAGGAGGGGATGGGTATATACATACATAATGAGTGCAATGTGCACCATCTGGGGGATGGTCATGCTTGAAGCTCTGACTCAAGGGGGGAGGGGGCAAGGGCAATATACGAAACCTTAACATTTGTACCCCCATAATATGCTAAAATTAAAAAAAATAAAAATAAATAAAACTTCTGAGCAAGAAAAGCTGTGCTACATATCCAAATGCTGTAATAAATTCCATATTTCCTCCATACTGTGTCAAGATACATAAACATATGTAACAAATTATACTGGGAAAATAAGATTATAATTCAAGGTTGAGAAAAGACAAATGGTTTGGAAAACAGCAGTAGTGATTTTCCCAAAGACCAATGAAGTAATGATCTATAATGAGGGACCACATCCCCATGATCATCAGGGACTCTAATCGCCTCTCCAAGAGACTGATCAATTAATTAGAGGGAGAGGGAGGAGGAGGAGGAAGGAAATTACCACGACGTGAACACATACCATGTTCCAAGTGACGTTTTGTACAATATTCTACATACGGTAGCACTATGGGATAGGAATCACTATTCTTATTTTATAGATGAGATTCATTTTGCTGAAGTGTGGAAATAAGTAATTTGGCCAATATCACACACTTGTAAGAAGTCATAAACGATCCATCCAATGTTAAGTCCCAAGTTTTTTTCTCCAAAAGGTGCTGTCGTATCTAGTATTAAGTCCACAATACTTTCTGTGGGCTTCTCATTTATTACATTTCTCCTCCCACTAACTGTAGGTTGTAGTTAGAATAGGATCTGCCCATTTTGGAAGTGAAGAACCTGAAGCCAAGAGGTGTAAGCGCCCGGCTGCATCATGTTCGTGTTCTGATACTGCACAGCAGAACCATGCTCTGGGCCCCTCTGCCTTGAGGGCTACTCTGTCACTCAGCTTCCCTTGTACCAGCCTGTAGCAAAGAAAGAACGTGTGCCTTAAAAGCTCACCTTCCTTCCTGCTGCTCACTCCAGGAGAGGATGGAGTGGCATGTGTCTACTTGCACATGATCTTACCAAGATCATTTGCATGTGACTTGATGCCTCTTCCCTCCTCTCTAGGCCAAATGTTACATTTCAAAGATTTGGATAAAAGTCTTTGGGAATGAATCTAGAAACATGTCCTGTCCTCTAGATGCAATTACAATGCTTCCAGCTGTGTGCCAACCTCCTCAGTCTTGTGAAAATACCTTCCTCCTGACCACTTCATAAGACAGCTAAGTCAAGAAAATACATAAATTCCTAGAAAGAGAAGGTTAACTGGAAGTCTGGTGGCTTCCAAGAAGCAATTAATATTCAAGCATAAAGTTTGAGCTGATACTGTGCCAGTTCAACCCTGCCTTTGCCCAGCCCAGGAATGCCCAGGGCTGCCCAACCTCCATGGAGACTGACACATTTCCAATGACAGAGATGATGAACATTTAGTAAACACCATTGGCACTTCCTAAATCAATATTAACATAAACCCTCAGGCAATCAATATGCAGAGGGTAAACCTTCCCCTTGCAGTTTCTGCCTCAAATGGCAGCACCCCCCTGCCAAGCTTCTAACAAACACAGATATTCACAAATGCTCCTACACATGTTAATGTGTGGGATTACCTCTGCATACGTGTATTAATTCACGTAGGTAACCACGCTCAGCCTCTCTAGCCTGTCACTCATCAGAGATCTGGGCTACCGAGTTATGAACCAAGCAGGCTAGTTTTGTTTTGTCTTTGTTTTTAAGTTTAACTGATCACCATTAGGTAGTTCTAATTAGTCTAATTTCAACTCATGGGGTGCAGAGGGGGGATTCGTAGTCTTAACAAAGACAGGGAAAGATAAGAAACCCTTCAGGTAGCACAGTGCCCAGCACACAGTAGGTGCTAAAGAAATGCTTTGAGGAACAAAGCCATATGCACACTGCAGAGGGAAGTCCTTGGGTCCCTGCAGCTGACACTCAGGTCTAGCTCCATGTGGCTCCAAAGCCCCGCACCTCGAGCCACAGACAGTCGGTGACTGCAGGACCCTCCCCGTTACAGACCGTCAGGTGGAGCCCACATTCCGGGGGGTCAGCAACCAGCAGGGTCAGGCCCGGTTTTGCTGCGTAACTCACTGCGGGATTCTGCTCCGGCCAGTTAGCCTCTCTTCGTGCCCCGGTTTTCCCACCTGGAAGTTGGGGCTAAGGGGCAGCACCTCACGGGACCGTAGTGGGGACCGTCCAAAACCATGACAATGATGGACTTCACACAGGTCCACGCAGAGACAGGATTCGGCTAGCGGTAGCCGTGGTCACTCGTCAGCCTGGAGCGCATTTGCCACAGGAAACGTCCACGGATCTTTCCTCTCCCTGTGAAGGGCAGGGCGCCGGGACTGGGTGCTGAACGAGGGAGTCCCACGGGAGGTGGCAGGAAGGAGGGCGCCGAGGGCACGACCAGGGCCTGTCCGGCTGAGCTCTTTGTGTCGTCCCCTCATCCCTCACCCCACTGGTCTCACATCGTGGGGAAAGGTCACGAACGGCCCCCCATTGCAAGGTTTTCTGGCTCTCCATGGGACGTTGGAGGGAGAGTAAAAAGCCTCAAAAAGGGACCAAATTGGATAAATTCAGCTTCCAGTCTTAAGATGGCCATTTCCTAAGTCCTCGTGTTGCAGTGGTGAAATCGCAAATGTGGATGAGTCGGTCAATTAAGTGTCTCTCAGCATGAGGAGCTGACGGAGGAATTCCAGCCACCTGGCCCAGCCCGCAGGAGAGCGGTGTAAACACACGGCGAACTGCGTTGCACCCACCTTGCAAAGGGGAGAGCAGAGGAAATGCGACGTTCCCTAGATATCCCTTCCACCAGCTCATACTTTAACCCCAGGAAGGAGGGAAGTCTAAGACAATTTGCCTTTGAACTTGGTACTCGCAGGCAACCCTGCTCAAGCTGCAGGACGCTGAGGACCAGAGATGCTGAGCGTCATCCTCAGGGCCACACAGATCACAAAGGAGGAAGTGGCATCTGAGTCCCACTCTGCGGTTCTCACTGCACCAGCAGATAACAGTGACTCCCGGTCCAGGGACCCTCACGGCGGCAGCAACTGTGACCCGCGAGCCTGACAAGGTGAGGGCTTATTCCAAGCACCTGCGATAGCTTCACGTTAAAGTTATAGATGAAACCTAACAGTCTTGTGTGAACAAATGTTCATGCAAGTGTTCCTGTTTCCAAAATAAATCACAGAATAAAAACTCTTGTTTGTGTCAGCTAAAGAAAACTTTAGAAGAACAAAATTAAACCAAGGAGAAAATATCCTGAGCAGAATAACTCAGGAGTCCCTCCCTCCCCCTGCCCCGCCCTAAGAAACAGGTTACTGATGAGAAACAGGCTGGAAATCACTGCACCTGGACCAGCTTCCCAGGCTTTTGTCCTGGCCAGTGGGGGCGGGGAGCTGTGGTCTGTCGGTGGGTAAACAGTGACATCTAGTGGCTCACTGAATAACCAGTTATGCATTTTTCCAATTCTATCCACATGGGGGGAAAACGTGTTTTTTAAATAATAAAAAATAGTATGTGTTTTATCACTCAACAGATATTTACTAAATAAGACACTTCATTCCACCCTTCAAACCACATAAATTTCCCCCACCAAAACCAACCCCTAAGAAAGAAAATCTGGAGTCTTGGACCCTCTTGCAAAGGCTCAAAGTGACCCAAGCAGAGGGGTCTGCAAATTGCAAAAGAAATGAAGGGCTTCACCCGGGTTCACACACAAATCAGGGCCCCTGTGACCTGCCACACCTGAACCTCAATGGGTGGGTCTCCCAGGGCCCGTCGGGGTGTGGCTTCGCGTGAGCTGATTCCAGCAACGGCTGTGTGCACGCTGCAGGCGTCAGTCCCAGCACACGGGAAAGCGATGTCCCTGCCTTTCTTTGACTATTCTCCATAAACTGGTCGAGCCGTGTTCTCTCTTCCTTTTATGATGAGTAAATCACGGCTTGTACAATTCCCTTATAGCTGGATTTCGGGAAATAAAAGAAGCCTTGGAAGAACCATGGCTGAAAGAGCTGGCTTTCCATCACCGGCGGTGGGCGACCTTGGAACCCTCAGGCAAGTTGTCAATGTCCCTGAGCATGAGTGACTCACTGTCAGACAGGGTCATTTCCTCACCCCATAAGCCTGCCATGAGAACTGAATGGATGGAACCTTTTCTTTCTTCCATTCTGGAGTTACAGGGCAGCCTCCCTGAACTGAGCCTGTGCTGACCCAGCCACGTTCAAGAACCGATGCTGCCCCCATGCCCTGGTCCCCAGCTCACTCTGCAGCAAGGAGGTGACACCAGGATCCCTTTCAAGACGACTTCCAATTCAACCAGTTATGCTCTGAGGGATTCCCTCCTCCTGTCGCAGACCAGAGTAGGAGATCCTGCAGCTTCCTGCGCCCCCCATCGGGATGAGCAGGCCGACATTCCACCTGTATCAGCATAGATGACACCTGTGTAGAGACACTAAATCACAGGATGCTGTGGCTCCTAGACTCTATTTATGAATTTGGTCTTGAAACGAACTTCATTATTTTATCCTAAATCAGATTCTTTAAATCTGGGAGCAGCCGCCTCAAAATGATAGTACCCACAACTATTCCAAAACTGGATTCTGTAATTGCTTCATTCAAACCAGTAGCTGATTCAAAACGAAACAAAATACATTCCTCTCTTCTCTGATTTAATTACTCAGTGGTTGAACTGAATTCACTTTTGGCTTGAGGTTAGGGCATTTGCAGCACGTGGGAATATCCGCTTGCCAAACCGAGCCCTGCCCCTCACAGCAAAAGTGAACATTTTCCTTGTTCAGATCGGGAGATAGAAGGGCCACAAAAGGTTTAACATGTGAGACATTGTGTTGTAATATGTCCTCACTGCTGACTAAATCAAAGCGTGTGTGAGCTATTAAAAACTCCGTCTTAAAAAGCAACAAATAACAAATGATCTGCACTCACATCCACAGTTACTGGATTTCAACCAACACTTGTCGGCTACACCTGTGTAGTGGCCACGCTAGAAGCACCCAATGCTTTCAAAAGCAATTCTTTATATAAGATGCGATGCGTTAGAGATTCATGTTATGTATTATAGCCACTGCAGTGAGAAAATCAAGTAAGGTCTTTACATATTTGTAATAAAATTTACAGAAAAGGGTTCTCTATTTAGCCAGTTAACCAGAAATCAGGTGTATTAGAATGTACCATCTGTGCGCATTTTAGGGAATGAGGGTATTTCTACTTTGTGTTTTTCTTTGTGAGCCCTCAAAAAAAAAAATACAGTGAATATTCTTGAAACCATGATACTTCTCTTCTGGAAAAAAATACTGACCAATCATGGGAATCTATGAATTTTTTCAACATGATTCCACAGCAAACACGGTCACAGTCGCCACCAAGATTAGAAGCCGTGTGATCAGCCTCAGCCTCAGTATTCCAAAGCAAAAGCAGTAACAGCACCTTACGTCTGTACAACACCTGCAATTCATAAAGCTCGTTCCTTCAGTCGATCTCCAGCCATTCCTAAAACAACCTATGAGATAGACATGGGACATATTATTAACTCCATTTTTCAGATGAGAATACAGAGGTCCAGCGTGCCACGCACGAGGCTGAGTGGGGAATTTTGCACAGTTCTCTGGGGTCTGAACATACAGTCAACAAGTATTTAAACCATTTCACACTTATAGATGAAAAAGACAGCGTGTGCTGAGTGAGAGTACCAGCCTGCCCTGGGGGGCAGGGGAGTGTCCCCTGCCTGTGGGCACAGCCGGGTGAGCAGCCCTGCGGCCTTCAGGGGTGGCCCATGGGCAGGAGAGCAAGCTGGAGAATCTCCCTTGTTCCCACTAGTGTGCTTGTGATCAGAGCCTGGGAGACAAGAAGGGGGAGGGGGAAACAGGGAGGGAGACAGGCGACAGTTGACAAGGGAAGTCAAAACAGGTGAGGGCCCCGGGCGGGGGCAGGGGCTGGTTTCTCGCGATGGCAGGATGTGGAAAGAGCCCATCATGCCGAAGGGTTGCATGAGAATCCCGGGAAGACAGAGCTCAGGGGAGCTGGAAAGCCCTCCAGCCAGCGTGATCCAAAGCCATTCCCAGGAGGAGGAGCAGTAACATGCCCCAAAAGCAGGCGCCTTCCCACATTGAGGGAAGTGGAGGCTCAGGGCGGAGAAAGGTTGGACTCAGCCTTTCATCCTTTCATCCTGCCTTTCTTGAGGGTCCACGGAATCCTAATGCTCTCTCGGGGTTTTTCCCGTTTCCCGTTTTGCATTGATTTCAACCTGCTCAAGACATTAAAGTACTAGAGAGGTGAAAAATTCCTGGAGGATTCTTTTCAGATCCCACACTGCCCAGGCTCCCTGCTGGCTTTGCCACATGTAATCAAAAGCACACCGGTGCCTGACTCAGAGCAGTTGGTGCACCGAGCCCCTGCCCACCCGCCTTCAGCGGGGCCCGAGCACTGGGCGGGCTGAGCTCAGCCAATCCGGCAGGCTGGGAACGTCAGGACCGAGTGCCGAGTTACTGTCCACTGTCATCTGTAGCTGGATACAACCAGGTAACGGGTGCTGGGTACAGTGATTCAGCTTGTTAATTATGAATAGGGTCATTGTCTGTGAGCTACAAAAAGCAAGAAGAGAATCTCTCTTCCCTCTTTCCTTACTGTTTTCATCTAATGGACAAAAAGCCCACGGAAGTGCAACAAAATTCCTCTCTAGTCAACGGGTGAAAATACATTTTTTAATGTGAGAACTATCAAAAGGCATGCAAGGAAGTGAAGGGGAATGGGCTGGAGTAACTTCCTTTTAAGAAACAGTAACAAGCTGTATATTAAAAAAAATAAAAAGTAGCCGGGACAAAAGGAGGGAAGATGGAACAGATGGATGAGCCCATCCGATTTCACTTTCCAGGGAGGAAATTCATTAGTACAGTGATTCAGCTTGTTAATTATGAATAGGGTCTATTTAATTCTCCAAATGTACCACTGGTTTCCTGTACAGTATTAATATGCGTTTCTGAGTCGAACATGGCCACGAGTCCTTTCCGGTCCTTTGGCGAGAGCTGTGCAAACAACTCTGGGGGTGGGGGGGACACCAGCCCAGGGTCACCGCCCTCAGCACCTGCCCAGAGAGCCCGCTCCGCCGAGGTCGGGGACTCCAGATTCCCGGCGGATGTGCGCAGCTCTTTGACAGGACATTTCAAAATGGTGAATGTCCACAATTTCTAAATTATCAGGAATTGCTGTCCCTAGGATTAAGTGAGTTAAAGCAGTCTGCTGCATTTTCATAATAAACCCAGGGAGTTAAGAGATAACTTCTGGCCCAACTCTACAAAACAGAATTTAAAAATTAAAGGGGGAACTCCTGTGAGAGCATTTCTGAATATTCAGTAATAAAGTTGCTCTGTGGTTTCATAGGGAAAACAAATGTTTTCTGTAAATTCAGTTGCCATCTGCTTAGAACATAAGTCCTTAGTGGATGAGTCTGTGTTTTCTTTTAAATATATATATATGTATTACAAATATATATGGACTTCAGCATATATGTATGTCCCTAGAACAGCCCTCACACCTCCAACCTACATGTGGATGGATAAGAAACCACAGCAATTCTGAATGACGAAACACTCACGACCAAATCAGGTTTCCCATATAGGAAGAGCCGTGTTTCTTTCCGGCGCTGGTTTGGGCCGTCTCAGGCTATGTAATGAATCAACACCTTAAAATATATTGTTAACTTTAAAAAAGCAACAATACTGACATACAAACCTGTGAATATGTCTGTGCTTTCAACCCAATTCGCTCTCTGGGAAGACTAATACAGTCTCAGACAGAAAATTCACATTTGTGTATGAAGGTGAAGGAAGAAGAGAGTTCCAGAAGAAGGAAAATGATAGAAATATTTTATACCTTTTCACACTAAAAGAGCAATTGCTTTTGCCGTAATAACAAGAAAAGCAACACTTCGATGAGTTCCATGTAGGTTCTAACTCCATGCTCACAAGAGAGGTGGGGGTAATAATTAATATTATTACATTTGCATCTATAATGAGTAATGCCTATGTTATTTTTAGATCATATGTACAAAATCAATGAGAGGAAATACAAAAAGGAGTGTAAAATATGCCCACTGGCTGGGATGCTAAAGACATGCCTCTTAACGAGGGGAAATATTCCATGAAACTCAGAACGGTTTGCGGAGGGAGAGGAGATCCCGGGAGGCTCCAGCCCAGCTCTGCGCTAAGGTCACCTCCGCACTCTGATTCTTAATTCCCTGCCGTATAAAATCCGATCGGATGATCCGCACGCGCCCTCCTTGCTCTGAACAGGCAACTTCTGCAGAGAGTAGACACACAGCCCCACGCTGGGGCTGAGGAAGATCCACACAGATGCACGTTCCCGCTTCCCTGCGTCTCCACCTCGGCTACATTAATCTCCATCTGATTATCAAATTGCAGACTGGACCAGCGCCAAATGGCAACTTCTGTTGCAAAATCTCGCTCCTGTCTAGTTCCCACAAGGGAGGAAGGTCCCTGAAGACTGACAGTGGCTGTGTCGTCCTCTCTGAAGGAAACGTGGCAAAGACACGCCTGTGGTCCTAGTGGCAGCTCCCAGCTCCAGTAGGGGCTGCAGCCACTGTTCCTGAGGTCAAGGCACAGATTCCGGACTCACCAAGGCTAATTCGCCTCCTGCAGGAAAAGGAAAACTAATCTCTCTTCCCAGCCAGAGAGTGTCTGTTACCCCCAAGGACACTTTCAAGGGGGGCGGGATGGAGTCGGAGCATCCCCTCGGCACTGCTGGGAAAGCCCTGGAACATTCCGAGAAAGAAACTTCATCACGAGGCACAGCTGGTGTTTTGCAGGGGACCATCCTGAGAAAGGGGCTGCACTGCTGTTGACACAGGCAGGAGAAAGTTGTTCATGCGCTTCTCATGGTAAAGTGAGTTTACCGTTTTTCAAACGGCCTAATCAGAGTAAATGATCAGTCTCCAGCCCCTGGGACAGCAGGAAGGTAGGGCGTGCTCTCTCTCCCTAAGGGCACGACCTCTCCTCTCAAATCCCGTTGGCAGACTCAGGCCTGTGGTCAAGACTTATTCCAAGGGAACCTGGGAAAGGTAGTCTTTAGGTGGTACCTGGTTTCTTGGGTACAGCTCTGGAATATTCCACAACATAAGAAGGGGAGAGTGAACACCAGTGACATCCAACCAAACCTGCTGCGCAACCATGTCTAGACGTGAATCCCTCCCCATAGGATGCTGAATGCTGGGGTGTCCTTCAGAGCTGACCTCCTGTCGGCTCCAGG
The DNA here is from genome assembly GCA_963574885.1 of Lepilemur ruficaudatus. Classification (NCBI taxonomy): domain Eukaryota; kingdom Metazoa; phylum Chordata; class Mammalia; order Primates; family Lepilemuridae; genus Lepilemur; species Lepilemur ruficaudatus. The sequence goes on from CAUYRT010040574.1 coordinate 9,551, forward strand.
GTCTCCCCAGAGTGAATCAACCTTGTGATGTCGCTGAACTGAATTAACATCACGAACGCCATTTCTTTAGCTCGTGAGAAGCAATGATTGCGATGTCACCACAACGGTCACACCTACCGAGCAAAGTCAGGCTGGGGCTCACTGCGCTCGCCCAAGGGCACAGGTGTGACCCCACCCACAGTGCACAGGGAGGAGGCCTTCTTGGCCACCCAGCCCGCCCTGCCCCGCACCTGCTGCGGCCCCCAGCTCTGCCCCACCTCTGTCCGTGGAAAACAAAACCCTCCGCAGCCACTCCCAGAGCCTGGCTCAGCTGAGCAGCAACTTGTTCTACCCCATAGGATCCTCTTTCCAGACATTCCAGGTAAACCCTCCGCACGGCTCTCTGCAAAGAAGCCCACGTTTGCGGATTGCAGGTTGGTCCGCGGGGTCTCGATGTCAGCTGAGCTACAAGCAGCGAGAGTTTTGGGTGCCCCACTGAAAAACCTTCATTGAATACTAGCTAATGACATGGAATTATTTTTAAATATGATTTTCTTTAAATCAATCCTTGAATTTTCCTGGTTTTCAAACATCAGCATTTATGTTAATTTAATGTCAGTTAATCCACAACTCAGATTAGTAGGTCTGGGGTAGAACCCAGAACTGTGCCTTGTCCACAAGAACTGCAAATGATTCCAAACGTGGACCTCCTGTCACGCTTTCTGCATCACCACTGCACCGACACGTGGGTTTCCTAGACACTGGTGGGAACGGTACCAGAGTGCGCATTTAAAACTTTTGCCTTGGAACGACACGAAAGCTGTTGAAGGGAAGGTAGATTTTGGTCTCACATTTTTTCTTCCCTCTTGAAAAAAAATTTAATAAAGAATCAACCACTGACTGAGCCCTCACTATGTGCCAGCAGCCGTGCGAGGCGTTTTCAGATTGTTTCGTTCCCACGGCAACCCTGTGGCGCAGACATTGCTGTCCCCAGGTTGCAGATGAGAAAACTGAGGCCCGGGAAAGACGTGCTCCAGCCCACGCAGTTCCAGAGTGGCAGAGGGAGAGCTCTGGTATAATTTTTCTCTTGGAAATCCAAAGATTAAATATTAACACGTTATTTCTCTATCTACTTTCCACTCTGTTGCTAAACTTCATTCTTGCTAAAGGACGTGTTTCTTCAAGACTAGCAGACCACACACCGTCTGTTCCTTTCCCGTCAGAGAGATGAAAAGGGGCGGAGAAGTGTTCGTCTCAGCTGGAGGAAGGAAAGAAAGCACCACACGGGGTGCCCCGAGAGCACGGCCGTGCAGAGGCGTTCGGGGAGAGTGGGCAGTTTGGGACTTGGCCGCCCCAACGCTGTCTTGTCAGCGGCATCAAGAGCCCTGTGGGACTCAACTCAGGGCACTGAGACACGTGGTTCGGTCACACACGCCAGGGTGTACGTAAATGCGATACAACTAGATTAGTGCCATTTTCAGCAGCTCCTCCCTGGCAACAGGCTAAGGTTTCCCAGCTTGTCAAGCCCTCATGAAAACGAAATGCATCAGGGTATGTGGAACTCTGCAGAAAAAAATTTTTTAAAAAAACTGAATGTATCTGGAAATAAAGTGCATTAAAGCCTCTGGAGGTGGGAAGAACAGTCTCACCTAAAATTAAAGATTTGGCCCATCAGTCACCTGGAAAAGCTCTTCACAGAAGCATCTGAGAGGGACGGTCACCATGGCACACAGATGCCACACCTGGTGCCTGTGGAGCGAAGGTCGGAAAAGGTGTGTCAGCCTCAACTCCACACTGAGAGAGAGCACAGGTCTCCAGGAACCACCCAGAGCATCCTCTTTGGAGCCATCGTTGTGTGTCTCTGCCGCCTGGCACGCAGGACCAGTGGCATTCTTTTGCTTCTTTGCAAACGACCTTAACGGCTGGACTTCGTAACCCGTTGCCCCCTGAGAAAGCGCAGGCTGTGGGCAAGAGAAGAAGGGAAAGGGCCCGTGGGCATCGAAGGCAGGAGCCGGCCCGCTGCAGGCTTCCCAGCCGTGGGGCAGATATGAAGTTACGGCATTTGAACGGCCACTACTAATTGTTTTTGAAAACCCAAACTAATAGGTAAAACTAGTAATACTTAGAGTCCTTGGCTGTGAAGTTGGTTCTGCAGTTGGTTTTATATGTCAAAATGGAAGTCTGTGCAGACACGTCTCCCTGCGTCCGCACCTCTCGCCGGGTCCTCACGGTATCCGTGTTTTACGTGCAGGTTCATGTTTTACGCTCTGTTTTAGATGTGACTGATGTCTTACCATGAAGGTACATTTCCAAATAGCCAACATGTTTAAGGATTTCGTGCTATGGAACACAATCCTTTCCTATCCCATCCCGGTGGGGAGCTTTCCGAAGTAGTCTAACTTTAGTTTCCACCACAAATACTTTCTAGAACCTACTATTTTTAGGGAACTATGTAGGATATTATACAAAGAAATACAAAACTGGAAAAGCCCTGACCTCCAGGAATTTAGACTCACTGTTGTCCCTGTTTCTACTAATAACCATCAGAACGCACGCATTTCCGTATCGAACAGTCGTCTGCAGCCAGGGTGGTGTTGGGATATATGCTCTTTGTTCAGAAAAAAGATGCAGCGGCAGCCCGCAAGGCTGTCTGTTCCGGGGGCGGTGCTATAAACTACATGTGTTATGCCGCGGTGACACGTGTGTGGCTTGGACACAGCGTCAGGAGGGCAATTTTTCCCATGCAATGTACTCACGATGAACCCACGGCTGGACCCAGAAAGCTAAAATGGACACATCAAATTTATGTGGTGTATTTAAGGTCCTTCATAACAGAAATTATTCAGCGTCAGGCACCATTGATCATGAGAGCACATATTTAGAAAACTTTTAAAATGCGTGCTGCTTACCTGAGAGACTGGCTGCAGTAGCCCCTGTGAAATCACTGCAGTCCCTCACGCATAAATGGGGTTGTTCTCTTGAGAAACGAAAATGTGCATTACGTATCCAGTGGGGCAAAACAGCCTCTCTGAGGCCTCCTGGCTGTTACGTGAGTCCCTGAAAATCAACATTCAGCCTCAGCTCCTCCGCGAGGCGAGCGCCTACCGCAGCATGAAAATGCGATGAACAGAACGTACCAGGCCTCCGACGTAATTGGCAACAGTCCAGCAGGGCTCCGCTCTGTCCTGCGGCGTCACCGCGACAGGAGCCTGACCTGCCCACCTGATCTTCCTCGCCCCGAAGTGGAAGAGACCGAGCCGCTAACGTTCCCACTGTTTGCCTGGCAATGCCAAAGGCCGTGGACGCCCGTGGAGGGGACGGCAAGGACAGGGAGCCCCTCTCTGGAATCTGCTCTTTGGGGAGACCCTACCTGAGGGTCTTCTGTGTGTGCACCTGGCTTCTGTGGCTGTGGGGCAGAGGAAGGGGTTTTTGTTGTTGCTGTTTTGCTTTATTCCTTGGGCTTAGTGCAGTGGCCCAGGACACACAGGGCCTGGGCCCCCACTCTGCCCGGGAAGGGCAGGTGGCTTGGCCAAGAGACCAAGCCTCACCCTGGTTTAATAACTATGGTTTAATTGTTGTAATAGTTTCCATTCTTAACAAAAGGGGAAAAAGGCACGAATGAAACATTTTGGAAATCGAAATGACCATCTTAGTGGACCCTGCTGCCTCTAGCTGGTTCTATGCTACCTACAGTCAAGAAACAGAAAAATCTCACCTGCTCCTCTCAGTCCTCCATTTGAGGAATTCAGGGTTACTCTGGAGGAGAAGTTAAATAACAAAATCTGGAAAGCTAATCCTGCGCCTCATTTGTTACGGATGTCAATATAATGCAGGTGCCGATACGCATTATTGCTAATAACTGTAGTTTGCTAACAAAAGAAAAGTGTAGCCTCATATAATAAGCCCAGTGTAATAAACAGAAGCCTGTTTTTGTCAGAAATTATCATAAATGGGTGTTCACGTCTCAGGTCTTGTGCTGACATGGGAGCCCTCTGGGTGCGGGCAGGGGATGGAGTCAGGAGAGGTGGGGGTGGTGGTGTGGGTTCTGCAGGGTTCTGGTCACTGGGCCTGCCCCGCCCTGGTGGGCGGTGGGAGGAACCACCTCTTTCCTGCAAAGGGGGAGGTGTCGAGTGACCTGTTGCTAGGCAGAGCTCTGCTTAGTCTTCTGGAGAAATGTAGATATTTTATTTGAATTAATTATAGTCTTTAAACCTTCATGAACAAATATTAAGTGCTGTGCATTTGAATACATAACAGCACATGACTAAAAGCCTGGACTTCAGGGTGGGACACATCTCATTTCTAGTCTAGGGCTGGCCACCGATCACGGCACTCACCGGGTCGCGGGCGGTTCCACCATCGGCAAGACTGGAATAGAGTCACACACAGCCCCTCACTCTTCGTCCTGAATGGAGCTACCACTGGTGTTCTTCCTATAACAGATTAAATAGCAAAGTTAACTATAAATGGAAAGATGCACTGGGAGGGGGTGGGGGTGGACTGCGTTTTTAGAACATTCTAGAACATGTTTTTCACCAACAAGCAGTTTGGGGAGATTTGTGCAAAAGAAAGAGAATAACAAAAGATAGTATATAGGCCATTATGTAACTTGGCCAGCATATTTCACAAAGAGAGTGTGTGATAATGTGCCTTGGGAAGCTGATCCAAGACAACGTGTTCCCCCAGGGTTGGCCACCCTCGGCTGTCCTGCCTTCTAATCTCTGGTTCTACAAAACCAAGTGTGCAATGTGAACTGTGTGTGTGTTTGTGTGTGTGTGTGTGTGTGTGTGTGTTGAGTCTTTCATTCCAGGTAGAAGGGGAACATAGGATGTTTGCTCTGGGGATAAAAATCTAATTTCATTAACTTATGGGTTTTTAAAAAACCACTTGAATGCATCCAGTGTGCAGAGAGTGAGACTGTCTGAAGTGAAAGCATGTGACGCATTCTCGGGTTCCAAAGACCCACTTGTGTCAACTCCTCACTCTCACCCGTAAAATCATTCGCACATTCATTCCACCACCCAACCAGTGTTTGCCTTGCAAGGACGATCGCCAGACGCTGGGGCACATACGAGTTGCATGTAGGAACCCAGGCAGGATGCGAGACTCAGGACGCTGCCACTTTGCTCCAGCGAAGCCAGGCCAGGCTGTTTCCTGCAATTTCACGGGAGCCAGTGTGGACGCTCTCCTATTTACACTCTACAGCTGAGCCTAGGACTATTCTGATGAATGCAAAACAAATCGTACGCACATGAAGGTATGCACCGCCTTTCTGGTAAAGGGAGGAAGAGATAGGAGGGAAAAAGAGAAAGGAAGGAAGGAGGAAGAAAGGAAGAGAGAGGGAGGAAGGAAGAGAAGGAGGGAGGGAGGAAGGAAGGAAGGAGAAATGGTCTCGGGTGCTGCCACAGAGTCGCTGTGTGACCCTGGGCATCTCCCTGACGGCTTCGGGCTTCTGCTTCTTTGTCTCTTACGAGTTCACGAAAGACCTGCATTGAAACAACTTGCATAGAGCCTGTAAACGTTAGACCACCATCTAAAACGTGCAAGAACTGTCTCTGTTAATTTTTATTAAATGAATCATCTAATTCTGATGTCTACTCCTGCCCCACCAAGGCAGGATGATATTTTTCACTGTATGAAGAAAAGAACATTTGAGAGAGGGAGCGTCTTCTGCAGTAGTCTTCAAACCCGGACAAGCTGTCCACAAAATGAGGTAGGGAGAAGAGGAGATAAAGAAAACATGCAAACTGTCAACTTAAGCGTTCTTTGCCTTATCGTGTGAATTTGGAAAACTTACTAGTACACTGGTGAAAACACATAACAGCAGGGGAACCAACCTGAAAAATGCTGTTTGTGTGCTGTCTGACAACATAACATTTCAGGGGGCAAAAGGGACATTTCAGCCACATAGAAAAAAATGCAATTACCTCGACTGGCTCCCGGCCGCTGTCCCCATTCTGGGCAGTTCGCACTTCTGCGTCTGTTACCCAGGAAAACCGTGCAGCTCCCTCCTGCTTGTGCTCCTGCATAAAAACACACATCCATTCTGGAAACCTGAAGAAACACCAGCAGCTCGCGTCTGGGCCATTGGATCAATTACAAAAAAAAAAAAAACTTAAAGTTTTCAAAATAATTAGTTAAGAACTTTGCCAAACAGCTGACCTACATTCCTCAAGATGCCAATTATGATTTTTAAAAAATGCCAAAGAAGCTGAGGCAATGTTCTACATGAACAAGAGACATGATAGCTAAGTGCACCACATGGTCGTTCACTGGAATTTTTTAAAGCCAGCCTTAAAGAACATCATTGGCTCAACTGGGAAAGATATTAAATGGTTGTATTAGAGCAATGTTACACTTCCTGAGTGCAATAGACAGAATAGTGCCCCCCCCCCACCAGGTGCTCAGATCCAAACCCTCAGCCCCGTGGGCACATTAGGTTGCACAGCAAGGTGTGGGGGCTGATGCTGCAGGTGCTAATCACTGACCTTCCTTCAGGCAGGGCTAGGGGCCTGGATCATCGAAGTGGTCCCAACTTAATCCCCACCATCCAGAAGATGGAAGAGACAGGCAGCAGAGTCGTTGTCGGACTGAGAGGGTGGCAGAACTCCATCGGCCACTGCTGGTTTAAACATGGAAGAAGCCACGAGCCTAGGAACGCAGGTGACTTCCAGAAGCTGGAAAGGCCAGGAACCCGGCTCGCCCTCCCAGAGCCTCGAGCAAGCAGCAGCCCCGTCCTCACTGTGATTTGAGCCCCCGAGATCCATTTCGGAATTCTGACCTCCAGAACTGTAAGGTAACAGATTTGGGTTTTAAGCCGTGAGGTATGTGTGCGGCAATTTGTTACAACAGCAACAGGAAATGAATACACTAAGAGTCATAATTGTGTTGATTGTGTAGGAGAGTGTCCTTGCTCGAGGAAGTATTTAGGACTGCAATGCCGTACCCTCTGCAACTAACTCACACACCGCTCAGCAGAGAAGCAGGAGTCAGACCGAAATGTAATGAAATGGTCACAGCTGATGGACCTCGGTAAAAGGAACGTGGGTGTTTATTATACCAGTAACTTTCTTGTGGGAGTCTAAGAGTTTGGGGGTCAAAAGAGAAAAAAAGGAGAAAGATTGTCTTCACACCTGGAACGCATTCCATCTTACATCAGTTAGTGACAACAAATATTTTCACTTAACTGGAACCTGTCATTAATAAGTTCCATATTCCCATTTCATAATTATTTTTCTAATTAAAAACCATTTTTAATTTGCCAGATTTGTAAAGAATAACAATGTTCACGTTAACTAAAAGCTATTAGCAATTTTGCTAATTGCAGGAGTAATCACTGTAATAATTCAAAGCTAAAATTTAATTACTTCATAACCAACTCTTAAATTTCATTTATTTAATGTTTCCTAAATACCCTGTCATCTCCGAGGAGCTCAGCGCATTTGGGGTGTACAGCCGTAGACAACACTCTGTCGTTCCAGACACTGCCAGATGCTGCCAACATCAGAAACGGGTGCAACTCACAAGCTAAGTTGGGGAGTCCCCCACGAAGCCAGGGGGGCTGCGGCCCTCTGGCCCAGGCTTCGGCAGCTCTCACGCTGTCCCTGGTCTTCCCAAGTTTCCTCAGGGCTAAGACATGGAACCCCCAGAGGAGGGAAACAATTTTCCATGGGCTCTGATGTGCCCTAAGGAAATCTTCGGTCAGAGGAGGGGACAGGGAAGGCACAAAGAGAGGTGTCCACCCTGGGACCCTCAGCACGTGCTCTGGCCATGCAGACAGGACACCCAATGTGGGACTCAATAACACTAAGAAAGTATTCATTGTTTATCTGAAATTCAGATTTAACTGGGGGTTCTATATTTCACCTGGCAGACATCTGAACCAAGATTTTCACCATGAAAGGAATGCAGGACCGTCTGCCTCCAGCCACGGGAAGGAACAGTCTCCAGACCCACACCGGGGTCATAAACACCTGGAGAACTGGGCAAAATGTGCGAATCTGCTTATGACGTGAAACAGGCACAGGACTGCAGTCTCTGAAGAGGAAAGGAAGAGGACCCCACTGCGTCCGCAAGAGGACAAAGCTACACAGAGAGCGGCTCCAGAAGTCTATGCACAGGACCAATCTGCTTGCGCAGGGTGACACTGGCTGAGACCAGGGAAGAAACAAGTGCCAGGGAGCTGGTAGCCAAGCAGCGTCCGGAGCTTACGGGGTCAGCAGGTGAGTTCCAGAGGGGAGAGCCCATGTTGAACACAGCAGGCACCAAAGAGTCACTACTGTTTGGTCAGGACTTAGAGTGGTGGGAGAGGTGGATGGAGAGTCCTGGCAAGGGTCCCAGCCATGTCCGAGATCAGCCAGGCACCTGTTCGTCTCCACTGAGCACCTGTGAGGTGGCGGGCACTCTCCCAGGTGTGTGAGATGCATGAGATTTAAAAACAAAAGGCAGAACAAAACAAAAGCGCCCTTTCCTTGTGCAGCTGACATTCCAGAAGAGCACACCTAGCATTTTCTCTCCTAAAAGATGGGAACAATAGTCATTTTCACAGGCATTGCGAGGGCTGCACTTGAATGTCCCTGCTGGACACTGATCTCACGAGAGCAGGAGCTGTGTCCTCTTTCAGCACACGCTCGAGCTCCCGATGTGCCTGGAGCCACACTAAGATGCTGGAGAAACGAGATTAGCAGGACGCCCACGTGGCACTCATGGTGCAGGGAAAACATGCTCACCGTCGTCAAGTGGCTGCTGTATTCTAGGCACTCTATAATTGCACGGAACATTCTTGAAGTCTTTTCGTATGCCAGGCACTATTTTAATTTAATCTTAGCAATAGTCTACATTTAATCTTAACGCTAGCCCTGTCAGGAAAGAATTGTCATTATTTGCTTTTTACAGACAGAACAGGGAGTGGAGGGTGAATCTCTTGCCTGAGTGTGCAGCTCACAGGCTGCGGCTGAGAGGCAGACACGGACGGACAGACTCTGGGCCCCGGCTGACCTGGGCAGCATGCTGTTTCCTCACTGGAGCTTTGCAAAGTTAGTTCAAATGCTCAGCACCTGCCTGCAATAAAACCGGTGGTTAAGACGGTGAATGAACAAAATGCTGCTCACAGGTAAGTAGTCAAACCACAGCTACATAAGAAAAAATTAAGACTGTGATCAAAGTTTACCTTCTGTGTCTATTTCTGCAAGAGAAGACCACCTCATTCTGCCACGCTAGCATGTGTCTACTCTCTCCACTTGCTGGGGTGTTCCACTATGCACACTTTTTAACTGAACATGTTGCTGCACCACTATTTAAAGCGTTTCATTTTTGTCTGAGAGTAGCAATAAAGTAACAACCTTGTACTTCAAATGAAGCCAGTAAATGTTTTTAACTAAACATAGATACATGTTTGTATTTTTGAGTATCATATTTTAGATCAGCCAACCCATGTGGTAGCATTTGTACTTTCAAATTATTCATTTACATTTTTAAATAAAAAGCAAGCATATAATATAAAGTAGTATTTTGACCAAAATAAATCTAAAACTTTAGAGTCTCAATCTTCTAAATTGTAAAAAATTAAAGACAGACTAGTCTTAAAGAAGCAACCACCTTAGTTTACAGATAAGACTCTGTACTTCAGAGAAGTTAAGCAACCTGTCTGAAATCACACAGCTAGCTACAGGCAGAGCTAGGATATCACTGAAGCATTTGCTCATCCAACAAATATTTATTAAACCAATACTGTGAACCAAAGGTTGTTGTAAGTACTGAGTTTCTGTATTCTCTTTAGTACATTGGAAACGGCAGAAACACTAGCGACTACCTGGTAGTTTTTGACTTGGTCAGCAAGGGTTTCCAGCAAGCATTTTGGATTGTACGGCAGGCGCTGCAGGGTAAGTGCAGACGACAGAAGCCAGGTCCCCCCACACAGAGCATGGGGCGCAGCTGGGCAGATGCGGCATGTGCCTGTGCACTTACCCCGCAGAGAATCTCTGCTGCGCTCACAGCGGCCCAGCGGTTTGGGAGGCAACGGAGAGAGGTTCCTTTCACCGGGGGATCCCAGAGCTTCTGTTCTGAGCAATGGCAGCCCATAGACCACTGGTGCAAGAAAGGATGGTGGTGGCAGCCCTGCAGCCTGTCCAGGGGAAAGATGCCAGGCCCGGGGAACAAGCCACCATGAGGACAGGACAGTGGAGACAGAACAGTGGCTCTTCCATGGCGAGAACTCAGGCAAGTTGCTTTCCAAGCCTTGGTGTCTCTATCTGTAAAATGGGTCAATGATCAAACTCTGAAGCTCCCAGTGGAATGGTTGTTACTAAACTAGCAAACGCTAAACGGGGCGTGTTAGTGTTCCGGGAGTGGAGAAACCACTTTAGATCTATGCGGTATTTATCACTGATTTATGCATTGCTGCTTCAGAGTTCGTTCCTCATCAGGATCCAGCTAAGTTCCGTGAGCCACGGGTTATGAGCCCAGCTAGGAATTGCACGAGACGGGACATGTTTCTCCCGTTACTCAGAGCACTGTAGACGGAGCTCTGACCTCAGGTAGTGTCGCTGGAAGGAAGAAGAATGAGCCAAGGTCACGGGGGGTAAACTCCTTACATTCTCCGTGTATTTCCTATTTGACCCTGGGGCATTTGCTCAACCTCCAAATGTGTTTCCTCATCTGAGAAGTGGAGCCGCAGAGACTCTCCCTGGCATGGCAATCCTGAGGACCGAACGAGGGGACACGTGTGAAGTGTAGCAAGGGGCCAGCGTGAATGCATTTGCGGAGGCTGCTAAGTGGGGGGGGCGCAGATGAGCTAGAGGCCCCCCACCTGGCCAGATGCAGGGGGCACCAAGGCAGAGGACATACGTACATGAGGGTGGAAAGCTGCACTCGGCCAGCTGGCCCCCACTGCCACCTGTGCCAGCCACTTGCCTCTGATAAACCCCTGAACAGACGGGAGCCCTCCCCCAGCTATGGCAAGTTACCATAAACAGTCCAGATCTGGGAAAAGTCCTTCCTCACGTTAATTCTCCGAAGTGGTTTTAAATCACGGAACTTCCCAGCCGTTGCTAATTCTTTCCTCATCCTGCAAGTCAGGAGATCAAGCCAGGAACGGCTGGAGAAGCTGATGACATCACAGCGAGGAGGGAGCTCTGTGGCTGGCGTGTGCTCCGCGGCTCGGGCTCTGGAAATTGGAAGAAAAGGTGAGTGGCAGTGGGCAGGAGAGACGTGCTCTTTATTGTCCGGGAGATAGAGCAGTGGCAAAAAGCATGGCCGGAAACGTGGCGAGAGCATATATACGGCTCTGAACAACAGTGGCAGCAAGCCATGGGACAGCACGATCACATGGGCTCACACAGGCGGTAACACCTTGGTTACGTAAGTGTGCTGACTCACACCTCCGGGAAGGCCGGCTATCTGGGGGCCGGGCTGGAAAAACACTTTGGTAGTCATCTTAGTTTGGCCTAAGAAACCTGTTGCCTGTACAAATGCATCTTCCCTTCTAGGGACACAGCCATCTGGGGCCACAGGCCTGCTGCCCAAGGCTTCCTGCAGGCACACAGCTCTCTGCCCGGCAACTGGAGCCGAAGCCCCAGGCGGCTGCGCTTGGACTCCCAGTCTAGGAATGACGCTGTACTCCGGGCGTGGGGACATGGATGGGGAGGGCTGCCACAGCCCGGCTCTGAGGGCCCCGTTGCGTAACAGACACCGCCACACGATCTTAGGGCCCCACCGCTGCCACCAGCCACCCGGCAACACTACTGAGTGCCACTAAGAGAAAAGCACCAGATGAGCTCGGCAATAAGAACGCTTGGCTGAGTGTGACCTCTTCAGCCACTATATCGTGTTGCAAACCAAAGGAAAAATAGGCAAACACGCTGGGCGTGAGGGACGACGGAAATAATGACTCTACCAGACATCGCCACACGGGGGACCCTGCAGCACACTGTCGCCAGCGCTTCGCGTGCCTAACCCCACTTGGCTCCCACGACACCCTCCCCGGCCTACTCCCCTCACGGACCAGGGAACTGAGGTCCCCGTGCTGGTCATCACACCTGTCACTCTCGGCCTGCGGAGGGACATTTGAAGAGGGTCATTGTCAAAGGAGAGTGGTGAAAAGCAAACTCGAAGGCGGACCTGAAGTGATTTCAGCCCAGGGATGACGTGTTCACAAGAGGCATCCACTGTCACTTGGTGCTCATTTGGACTCCCAAGCTGTCACCAGGAGGCCTTAATTCATTTCAAAATTACCTCCAAATTTCAACATTATGTAAACACAAAAGGATTATAATCTGAGCTGCAAAGAATAAATTGCTTGGGCAATTCAGAGACTTCTAACCAACCCGAACAGATGAGACGCAGCTGGGCCTGTTTGCAACGGTCATTCTGGAGGGCGGGGTGGGCAGGAGAAGAGCAGGTGGACCAGCGGCCAGCAGGTGTCTTCCGGCTGAAGCCCTGAGCACCCTGGAACCAGAACCTCCTCCCCGGGAGCCCAGCCGGGCCTTGTCACCGCCTTGCCCACTGTGCCTGGCACAGAGCAAACGCCCGCCCCCTGGTGTGGAGAGTAAAAGGCAGCAGATAATTTCAAACACATCCTTCCGTGAACTCCAGGAAGCTGCCAGAACTACTCCTCCACACTAAGCATGATAAAGACCCAGGAGACAATTGCACTCAGTTTTCTTCAAAAACAACAGAAATAATAATAATAATAAAATGACTAGATGATGCACATGGACAAGCATTCCCAGAACTGGTGCTATGAAGTGATTCTCATCCTACCAAGGCTAGTTGCAGACACTGCCCGCAGTCAGTGCAGGCCCTGCGTGCCTGGGAGGATGGGAGTTAGGGAAAAGGGGGAAGTCCTATTTTCTTCCAGAATTGCATCACTTGGGTACAAACCCACTGGCAAACATATCAATGTAAAGCTATATACTCATATCTACCTACATAAGCAAATCATAGCATAGAATTGCTACAGTGAGATATTTCCATTTATTTACCCGTTCACAAACTGCCTTGGCAATTAGGAGATGACGCAGCAGTAACGTGGACCAGCGTTTTCTAATCACATAAACCAAATACGGGCTAGGGCTGAGAGCCCGGCAGGACAGGCTGGGGTAGGATGAGCCGTGTTTACATGACTGCGGAAGCTTCTCTAGGCTTTACCCACAGACCGACTTATTGTTCACACTGTTACAAACACAGGAAATTAAAGTATGTAAGTTTTTAAATTCATTTTTCAAAGTTGTATAAAAAAATCAGAAGCGTTTGAATGTTTAAGAAGTGGCTGATTTCACAAGCACGTAGCTTTCCGACTTCCCGGTGGCCGGAGCGATTGAAGGATGCACTTCATGTGCTCCAAGCTTCGTGGGGGGCGCCTGCCTTTGGCTTCCAGCCAAAACCGTGGTGACAAAGCATGATTTGATCCCCAAAGAGGCTAAAAACCCAGCCCTGAAGGTGCCCCATTTTAACTTGATGGGAGGAGAGACCTAAACAAAACCCCACGCAAAGCTGCTGGTGAGGGTTTCGCTGTAGGACCCCTGAGCGCCACCTGCTTGGAGGCAATCCGAGGGTTGCGTTTAACGTCATGCTACATTTGTATGTGATTAACTTTCACAGTCCCAATTTATCTTTTTTAGAAATAATAAATCGAGTCCCTTGATTTTTTTGGCATGCCTTGGCACGAGGATTTGCTGTTGTGTCCAAGTGCCTTTACATTTGAGTGCACATAAATTCAGTCTTGATGGAGGTCGGGCCCTCATTAACTCACTTGACCAGGCTGGAAGACTGCTCTTTGAGAAAGGGTGGGAAAAAAACCATTTTCCCCTAATTCACAAACCAGAAACTGCCAACATATAATATATCAGGAAAATCAGACAGACCAAAGAAAAGAGTAATTAACATCTAGGCCCTATCACAATTCTAATGTAATTGGTTAAAAAATGAGTTAAAATACTTTTAAGAATGAAGTTTTTCTTTCAGCTACAGTTTAGAAATGATAATAAAATCATGAGCTTGCATCCACTGTCCTGATGAATCCTTTAGCCTGGAACGGTCTTTATGCCTTGAAATTAAATTATGACACTGAATTTCAAAGTGCTGGTGTAACATGATGCACTCTCTACAAAGACCCCAAAGAAATAAATATTCCAAGCCTTCTAGCCAAGGCTGACCTATCGATCAGGGAAAAAAGGGCATTCTAACAGGCAAAACATTTTGAAATATTAACACTACCCAGATGCACCTTAATGCTTTTAAGAAATGTGTTGGGCAGATGGAAAATCAATCTAAAGAATGAGGGGGAAAAAATCAGCTCATAGTAGGAATAAAAACGATATTTAGAAAGCACAGCACACCTTACTACACTATGATCCTGCCTAAAACGAAAGGAGAAAAGAAAAAGGAGGGAAACAGAGAAGGAATCCCACTTTCTTTAAGGATTATGAAATCATGTGCATCAGCGGGTACTGAATTCCCACCGTGCTCTTAACGTTGGAATGAGAGGACAGAGTCAAAGGTCATAGGGTCTGCCAGGGAGGTCACGACCCTCTGAAGCATTAGCTCCATTTATAAACACCCCTGGTATTGGGTGAAAAGAATGGAAACTCATTTACGTTTTGGAAAATGTAATTGGGCCCGTGTGGTATGAGGAGAGGGGGTGGACGGTGGAAGCCGGCAGCAGAGCCCCACACATGGTGGGCTGACACACCGGTGCGGCCTGGCAAGGGCAGAGTGAGGCTGGGGGCTCCACGCCCTCAGGGGACTGGGGAGGGAGACATGAGGCTCTGCACCGCCCCTCCGCGATCCAAAACACATGTGCTCAGAGCTCGTCTGCTCCCGGGGCTGACTCCTGCTTTGTGACTTCGGCTTTTACAATAAAGAGCAAATCTCGCATGTGAGAGAGGCCCTGGCTCTCCATTCTCATCTCACGGTTCGTTTCCCAAGGTCTATCTTGCTTACTGACGCTACTGGGGATGTCTTGCCTGTGGTTTGCGATATGACGAGGCAGGAACTTGCTTACAGTTGCCCTCAGCGAGGGCCGTCGTGTTCAGATACACCTGCGTCAAATATCCATCAAAATCCGCGGCTTCTATTCTGCGTGGCCATTTTAAATGGTGTCCCACAACAACACGACATCCTCCCGTCTCTTTTTCTAAAGTTTAGACCAAAGGAGGCATACGTGCGGTTTACTATGAAGAGCTACTCAAATTTTAACGACAGTTTCTTCTCAACCAACATTTACTTAGCACTTAATATACACCAGGCACCTTGTTGACAGCTGCAAATCACGACATGAAAAGTATGTTCTCTTTGCCCATAAGGAGTGTGCTGCTTTCTGTACCAGCTGTAAGTCCTAGAGCCGCAATCCTACTCTAACACAGGGTTTAGGACTGCAGAATATCAAAGCCTTAATGGAAAGATTTGGTGACCTCAAAAACTGACCCACAGAGTGATGACTGGTCAGCCGATGGTGGAGCGCCCACTCCCCATGTGGATGCAGCTCTTCCTGCCAGTATTTTATTTTCTTTGACCTTAAATGCCAAGGAAACTCAAACACACAAGGCTCATATGTGTACCTTGAGATTCCTATATCCTCTGCAATGGGGATGAGACAAGGACACCCCAGATGGGTCAGGCCCCAGCTGGGGCTTCAGCCGAGAGCAGACAGTCCGTGGAAGCAACAGGTCCAGGCGAGTGTGAGGAAGGAGCCAGGTTCACAGGACAGCGACAGCCAGTCCCACCAGGTCACACCCCCTGCCTACCCCACCCCCATGCGGGGGCATCAGACCAGAAAAGTCCCAGGGCTGAGAGTGCCACCTAGGAACATCCCTGCTGGGAAATCTTGAGATTTACTTTTTTAGAGGCAGAGTCTTGCTCTGTTGCCCAGGCTGGAATGCAGTGGTGCAATCACAGCTCATTGCAGCCTCCAACTTCTGGGCTCAAGGGATCCCTCCTGCCTCAGCCTCCTGAGTCACTGGGGCTATAGGCACGTGCCACCATGCCTGGCTAATTATTTTTTAGTTTTTTGTAGAGATGGGGTCTCACTATGTTGCCCATGCTGGTCTCTAATTCCTAGGTTCAAGCGATCCTCCTGCCTTGGCCTCCCAAAGTGCTGGGATTGCAAACGTGAGCCACTGTGCCTGGGCTGAAATATTGAGATTTATAAATGACAACATAGATTTGATTCTGTCCCCGTGGCCCAACCCTTCCCACTTGCCAGCTCCTCACCCTGACTCCAGGCTGCCCCTCCCACCCCCGCCAGGCCTGCTGCAGCCTGGAGTCCACACCCCCTGCCATGGGGCTGAGCCTGTTCCTACCTGGCTGTGCCTCCACAGTCCCCGGACTCACACTGCAGCACGAATCAGCTCCCCCGTACGCATCAGCCAGCTCTCTCTGCTAAGCTTCAAACAGATTGCAAAGTACTTAATCTTAGACAGGCTCCCTCACCAGTAATTCTCCAATTCAGCTACGGATGCTGCAGCAAACACAGGGTGGGTCGGAACCAGTATCCTAGGATACCAGGTCAAGAAAGAAGGGAAGGAAGGAAGCAAAGAAAGGAGAGAAGGAAAGAAACAGGAGGGAGGAAAGGAAGGAAGCCTCTGAATTATATACAAATGAGCAAGTGTCTCTAGAGCACCCTGTCTCATATAATGTGAGTCACATACGTAACTTTTAATTTTCTAGTAGCTACATTTTAGAAAGTGAAAAGAGGTAAAGTTAATTTTAATGATATAGTTTATATTGAACCCAATATGCACAGACGTATTACCACTTAAACATGAAATCAACATAGAAAGTCACTGATGAGATATTTTATCTTCTTTTCTCCTGCTAAGTCCCGTAAGTACCTTGCTGTGGGATTATGACATATTGAGTAAGAGCCATGCAGTGTGTCTAAACAGGGCCAGGTTCTTTTTCTTGAACAAAATCTCTTGTTACCTGAATCTATAATGTTAGTTTTACCTTGGCTGGATTTACAGATCTTGTTAAGAAAGTGAAACGATACATTTCTCCTTAATCGCATGTCCACAGGATTGTCACCCAAAGAATCACCTACATTTGCACCGTGCTGAAGGTCACATCACTGCACACGCCACCGAGCAAGGCCTCTGTGCAGGTCCACCTGGGAGGACTTAATCTCAAGGTTAATCTATGACGGAAAATGAAAACAGGGCACTTCCGATTTACCTCCTCTCTGCTTTTCCCCCAAATCTCTGCGTAACTTGGGGCTGGTTTATTTGCTTTTCCTCTTCACTAATTTAATTCCGAGGCTGCCTTCTCTTTATCGGTCTACTCCACAAGTGCATTGCCAGGTCATCCTGGACGTCATGACGGTGGCACCTGCCCGTCCCAGGCTGACCCTGCAGCCAGGACAGACTCACCATGGCTCCTGGTCCTTGGAATTCCATTTATCTTTCTTTTTCCCTAAAAACCTGAGTGAGTTCCATACCCTTATCTCTGCCTAATGCGAACAGTTTGAAGCTATTGTGCCGAAAACGTCACTGAAATAATGGTGCTGTATCCTAAATTTCAGCAGTAATGGAGATGATCAAAGAACTTAAAACTCTACTGAGATTAACCAAACTTCCACTTTTGTGACTCTGAGCTCTGTGAAGGCAGCCTGTGGACAAGTTCTGACAGGCAGAGCGTGTCTCCGAGATGCCCAGCCCTGCAGCATCTGAAAGGAAGTCTCGACCTCCACGCCAGCAGCGGGGTCTTTGCACAGTCCACTTTGAAAGTAGACGGTGAAGATAAAACTCGACAGTGGGATCAGAGTGACTCCTCTGATCAGCTAGGCACAGTCTGGCCATCCTCGCCACAGGCTGTAAACTTGATCCATGGAAAGGGCTTGGTGTTTTCTTTTTTTAATTAAATGATTCTAACCGAGAAAGGGTGAGGGAAGGGACAGTAACCTTTAGTTCAGTTCTCGGAAAGTGTTACTATAAAATGAGTTGTTCTCAGTTATATTTAAGGACAGTCTCATATGTAAGACACATGATATCTCTGTAATAAGCTCTTCTCTGTAATAAGCTAAAAAATTAAGTTTTTCCTTCTCTCCTAGGTCAAGAGTTGGCAGCTCTCTGCCGTTTGCAGGACGGATTTCTCTTGCTTGGTAAAGAGAATTGAGTCAGACAGGACGTCTGAAACTTTGTCTTGGCCCATTAACAATAGTCAGCTTCTCTTAGCAGGAAAAGCAACCTCGAGAGACCAGAAGTCAAAGTCCAAGAAGGTCATGAACTATGACATGGTCCACACTGTGTTTCTATAGACACAACCCATTGTGTTTATATTTTGCTTCTTCTGTTGTAATAATGTAACCCCTGTGGTTTTATATGGCAGCTCTTTGGGAATAATTTTTAAACATTTCTCAGCAGAATCAGGTCTACAGTTGAGGGATGCACCATCTCTTGTCATGCAATATTCATTCAACAAACCTTTACGAGCCCCAGGCCCAGGGTGCCATGCATGGCATCTGTAATGAGTCCCCTCTGGAGCATGTCCACCACCTGACACTGGGCATGTAGCACCAATGTCTAGATTGCCACAGGAACAAGTCTCTTACTTTAACACACTCTTGTTTTCCCTCAGAATTATATTCTATCTGCATCATTATAAATGCCAAATGGGACAAGATAGAGGATAAACGGGAGGTTAAACAGAAGGTGGTTTTGTCTTACCATTCGTTTTTGGAGTCCACCGGACAGCCAGGATAATCTCATGTAGCATCTGCAGAGACCCTTTCCCCTGTAAGGTGACATTTATAGACTCCAGGGTTCAGAACCTGCTGTTTCGGGGCTGCGATTAGCCCCCTGCAGCTGTGGGGGCAGTGTGAGGAGGCTGAGCTTGGGTAGAGCCGGCCTTCATGCGAGTCCTGGAGCTGTGATTGACCAACTCTGCCATCTTTGAAGTTACTTAACATCTCTGCACCTCAGTTTCCTCATCTGTCAAATGTGAATAATAATAGTATTTATTGCAGGCTTTTCATGAAGACTGACTGACTTAATACAGGTAAGAGCTCCTGACACAGTCATTATGTCACGTGAGTTAGCTGGGGCAGCATTTATCATCACAGCAAGAGATCATCTAAGAGGCTTACTGTCCTCATGCACACAGACTCCTAAGGCAAAAAGCACCATGGACGGGCCGGCTGGGAGGCTGGGCATCCAACATCAAGGCACCGGCAGATTTCACAGGTGACACCTTCTTGCTGTGTCTTCATGTGGTGGAAGGACAAACTGGCCCCCTGGGGCCCCTTTTGTATGGGCACTAATCCCATAATAGGGGGTCCACCCTCGTGACCTCATCACCTCCACAAGGCCTCACCTCCTAACACCACTGCCTTGGGGGTGAGGATTTCAACATGTGAATTTTTGGGGGGGACACAAACATTCAGTTCACAACATTTATAAACGGTAGAGAGTAGAAAGGGATCCTAACAGAATTAGTTTTGGAAATTTCTGACTTCCTGGGAAAAACATCCTCAGCTTGTTGGTCAATTTGTGACTTTTTCTGCTCTGGAGACAACACTGTTCTGGGAACACGTGACAGTTTTATAGCCGTTCTGACCTGGCCGCTTTATGTGAGTCACTTTTCCAAATATGATATATTTTTGTAACTTAGAAATTTTCCTAAGATATTTTTTATTCACTGTTGCATGCTCTACGTACTGGGGAGACAGTTTGTGAGGCTTCAAAATAGGTAAAATCCAAAGTGTGTTCATTTTTTATTATATCATCTTGTTATTATACCTCTCGCATTTCCATATCTTTACTTTTTGTACTTTTTCCAAAATAACCTTAGAATCATTTTTAGGTAATGGTCGTCCTTCCATGTGATCTTTACTCACGGCCGTTTAATGAGGAAATACTCTCTCCTTCCAGGATATTATCTACAGTTGAGAAAAAAAATTAACCCTGAGCATGCTTCAAAAATAATAAGATCCCACGGGCAAAGTCCTGCCGTGAGATACATGATCGCAGCCTTTGCTGAAACAAACAGGGCGGCGTGTCCATCCCTAAGCATTAAATGTAGCCCAGCGAATTTTACCCCCAGTGGACTCGCAAATTATTGTGGAATTTACATTATGCCAAAGGCAACAGTTAACCTAAGGCTGTGTCAGTTGTCTTGACTGTAAAAGAGGACATTTCCCTCGATTTCTTGCCATCCCTTTACGTGATGCATAATCATTCTTCATTTAGTCCAGAAACAAAAGATATCCGAAGGGCTCCCACGGACAGAATCAGCTACCGCTTGTCCACTCGCAGGGATTTAAGTGGAGGGTCAACTCCTTCTGCCTTAACAATTTTGTCAGAGAATGGGAATCTTGAAAGGATGACGCACATGAGCATCAGGACCTGTAACCAGCACTTACCGTGTGCCAGACACGGTGTCGGGTCACATGGGGGGACAAAGTCCCCCCTGCACAGGGCCCGTGGCCATGCTGTAGCTAGGAGCCTGTCTCTAACAAGGCAGGGTAAAAGTAAAGAATAATAAATGCAGAGTTTGGCAGCAGGAGACAGACACACTCCTAATGAGACGGGCTCTGTTGAAAACCCTGCCTGAGAGACAAATGGAATTCTCCGGAAACAGACCTGGCCCGGACAGGATGGGGTCCAAGTTAGCCTTAGAAGGTGAGCGATTAGGTTTAGATCAGTCAAAAGGGGGTGGGAAAGGAGCTTCCCAACAGAGAGAGCAGCTCGAGCAAAGGCAGAGAGAGATGAAAACGCACGACACATTCAGAAAACAAGTCTCTGTTAACCCAAATCCTTGAGGAAGGAGTCACATGACACATTCTCGTACTGAGATGAGACCCGTGCTGCTCCCATCTTGATCCCATTAATTCTAAGACGCTCAGTGTCGAGCTTCCTCACTCTCAGCTCGTTAGGTGAAAACGGCAGAGCTCGCATGGTCAGGAGGAAAATTCCACACTCTGGCTGGTTCGGTCATTAGTCCAACATCGCTGTGCTTTTCTCCCACAGTTTAACGATCACTTTCAACATCGTCAGCCTGCAGCAGCTCTCAGCCTCCGAATTAATTTACAGCCATTGCCTACTCAACTTGATCACTCTAAAAATAATAAAAGAAATCATTGCTGTGGTCTGGATTCGGGAAAACTGAAATGATTCTTTAGTAAGTACAATTGCTGCGATCCAGTTTAGCTAAAGGTTGATAAATTTTATGAGAAAAATTCAGTAAGAAAAGTCGAGTCGAAACATGGACTTGACAAGCATTTGTGAGTTAAAGCCCAGATATGAGGCACTTGATTATCCAACACACAGGAGTCCAGTGGGTGAAGAGAGTTCTCAGAGTCACCCGAATCACCTAAACACGTATTGTTCCGAAGGGGCGAAAGGAGACAGGATGCACATTATTTGCAACCAGGCCTCCTTCTGAAAATCACCACACGGTTTAACATCAGAACACGTGTGAAACTGCAGACGGGGCTTAACTCTGAAGGTTTTAAACAGTATACATTAATAATTTCCACACTCTTTATGGATTTCTCAGGGTGTGTTTGCATAGAAGTCCTTCAAAAACAAAAAAAGAATTTAAAAAAGTGCCAAGAGCAGCTTAGAAAACACAGAAAAGTGAATCCTACTAAGAAACGTCTTTGGTTTATCAATAAGCATAATGAGCAGCGGAGGGGCAAGAAAAGCAACAGGTTGTTGCTTTAGGAGAAGATCTCAAATCCTGCCCACAAGTCCTAAACACAAATAGGCTTGCATTAAAATCCCGAGCCTGGGGACATCTTATAAAATTCATTACCCAGCTAGGAGGAAAAGTAAGAGTGAGGGTTATAAATACTGCTCAGAGTTTTCATCTAAAATCATTCAACAGCTAAAGAATAACTATTCTTTACCTCTTTCCACAAAACAAACCAAAAGATTTGTCTTCTCTGATTTTCTGCATTTCTTATCAAACTGAATAACCCCATTAGCGAGTGGTAGAAGGCCGGGCAAGATGGCCCACCCTGTAATCCTAGCACTCTGGGAGGCCAAGGTAGGAGGATTGCTTGAGCTAAGGAGTTCGAGACCAGCCTGAGCAAGAGCTAGACCCATCTCTACTAAAAATAGGAAAAATTAGCCTGGTGTGGTTTCGTGCACCTGTAGTCCCAGCTACTCAGGAGGCTGAGGCAGGAGGATCACCTGAGCACAGGAGTTTGAGGTTGCTATGAGCTGTGATGACGC
>CAUYRT010040576.1:0-19327 GCA_963574885.1 Lepilemur ruficaudatus
CATCAGCTGCCTGTACTAATCAGCCTAGTCCTTCATTCATCAATAAAAGGAACCTCAAAGAAGCTAGATTTTTGAGGAAAATCAGCAATGTGAAATGGATGGACCAACTTAACAAACAAAACAACAGAATCCTTCAGAAAACAGAAAATTCAAAGAATAGAAGAAAACTTAAAAATTCTAACTTGGTATCCACAGAAAGATCCAAGAGGATTTTGCTTTCATAAAACAAGAATGCTGTTATGAAAAGGAAGCATCAGGGAAAAAAAGGAAGAATACACAGATATTTAAAAATGATTGTGAAAATAAAATTATTCAACGGAGGGATGGAATATTAACATAGACATGGTCAAGGCTGAATTGGTGATCTGTAATATAAAGCCAAGGACATTTCACAGAACAAGAGACAAAGACAAAGTTTAAGAAGAAAGTTGGAAAGACAGACAGGAACAGTCCAGGAGGTCCAACATCTGCTTAGTAGGAGTTCAAAAGAGAGAGAACAGAAATTGGCATGAGGAAATAATAACAGAATAAATAAACATAAGAATTTTCCACCTACTCACTTCTCCCACTCATGAGTAAGGAGATCATATAATTCATCACCCAAATGGGACACTTAGGAGAGTGAAGTGGGAAACTAAAAGTAATTAACAATCACTAGTCAATCAACAAGCATTAACCAGGGCTGTCTGGGCAAACCAAAATATATGGTAATTCTGCTCATAAATTTCTAGAACTTCTTCCATGGGGCTAGCTCAGGGTACAAGAGAAGGAAATCGCTTTTAAAGAAATTTCCAAATTCTTCACTATCTGGCTTGCAAACACACAGAGAATAGATGTAAGTAAAAATCTGAGAAGACAAATATCAGCCAAGTTTAAATGGGTATTCAAATTGTTGCAATGTATCCCTTCCCTAATCCCATGTGTAGGCAAAGGACTGCATTTGAATTCATCTGCTTGTTCAGTCAGTGTAAGAAGTCTTCCTTTCTCTGAGCACAAAAGCAGAAAAATACCTCTCATGGGCGGATCATGATTATTATGATTGTGTGAGGTCCTTTAAATGTTTTGGCTAGTTCCAGATCCAAAAGAGAACAAATCAAAATGAATATTTTAGCCAAAAATAGTGGTAGCTGCTATACTTTTGCTGATTTTCTGGGTCAGGATGCTTCGAGTTTGCATGAATCACAGAGTTGAATGAGCAAAATAAAATAACAAGTAACTCCATCTGAATTTAGAAAGAATAATCCTCAACACCTCAACATGTGGGTGAGTTGGATGCTTATCTCAGCTTCTCAACCTTCGAAGACCTTGAGAACTTCTTCAGCTTGTCAGGTGTAGTAACTACCAACAGAACATGTCTTCAAATTCTACTTCATCCTGGAGTCCAGACTAGCCCCTAACTACCTGTGACCAGTGGAGCAGAGAGTTTGCATCCATAGGTTGGGTTAGAAACTCCTTAGCCCTACATGAACTTCACTCAATTCTACAGTGACTCTAGTAAGGTACATGGGAGAAGAGCAGAAAAGCATAGAACATCCTGACCTTTTTTGTTTGTTTTTGGGGTGTAGAGGGAAGGGTCACAGATGTTTCTCCATATTTGGAAAACTCATGTCAAAGAAGTCATTAGATGTTGTCTGGATGGTTCCTCCTTATTGCCTGCAAGCTTAAAACTTATGGGTTTTTGTCAGAATGAATTCTTTATTCTGTTACTTCTTTTCTTTCTTAAATAGTATTGCTCAACTCTCTTAGCTCCCAAGGGATCGTTTTGATTGTTGATACTTGGAAGATCCTATCTATGAAGGAGATCCTGTCCAGGGCCTCTTAAACCACGAGTATCCATCCAAGGAGATGCCCTTCCATGTGCTAAAGGCTTTGTGTGCCCCTAAATATTCCATTAGTGCTTTTGTGAAAGCATGACGTCTCTTGCACCAAGGAGGCCATGGCTGTACTAGGAAGTCAAGACGGTTGGTTGAAATTTGTGCTAACTCACACCCATTTGATAAAACAAGCAATGACCAGCTCACACAGCATCTCCTGAATGGAAATCCAAAGAATGAAGCATCAAAAATTTAAAACAGTGTTAATAAGTGTTCACAGAACACAAGTCCTCCAAGATGCTTCCACAGTCATTGTTTTAGTCCATTTGTGCTGCTCTAACAAAATATCACAGACTGGGTAATTTATAAATAATAGAAATTTACGTATAGTTCTGAAGGCGGGGAAGTCCAAGATCAAGGTGCAAGCAGCTTTAGTGTTTGCTGAGGTCTGCTCTTTCTGCTTCCAAGATAACGCCTTGTTGCTGCATCCTCTGGAGGGGGCAAATGCTGCGTCCTCACATGGAGTGAGGCCGAAGGGCAAGAAGCCCCTCCCCTCAACCTCAAGCCCTTTTGTCAGATGCTAATCCCACTCTGACTTAATGAGTCTTGAGTGCAGAGCCCTCCTGGCTTAATCACCTCCCAAAGGCCACACCTCTTAATACTGTTGCATTGGGAATTAAGTGTCAACATGGATATTTGAGGAGAAACCATCATTCAAACCACAGCAGTCACAGATGTTTGAGGAACCCTGCTCACCGCAATCACCTCGGGGAGATTCATAATGCAGGTCACATATTAAATGCTCTGAGAAGTCCTGGAATTAAAAGAAATCTTTTTGTGGTTAACCTAGCATTTCTAGAACTTATTTTCCTGCTGAATCCTTGTTTTGTGTATCCCTTGTTAACATCCCAGAAGACATTTATGGAAATGTTTTAAGAAAAAAAGTAGGAAGTGAAGGAGCGTAAACAAAGTGGTATGAAAAGCACTTTCTTTGACAAGAACTAATACATACATACAATCTCTGTGGGAATGAGAAACAGGTATCCTGCTAGAAGAACGAATTTTTTAAATGTGTCCCTTCCTTGGGTCAACAGCCACACACCAGAGCAAACAGCTTTGCCAATGGAGCTGAGTGGGTTTAGGTCCCCCCTCTCACCCCCTTGGCCAAACATCTTCGTGTAGGGAACAATCTACACCACTGTGCAAGGAGGTCCTGTTGATCCCATACAAATCTGTGACACATCCGCTGTCCTTTCCGTCACCCAAACACATGGAGACTCAGAGAGTCCATCTCATTGAGACCCTAACCTCTGACACCATTGCAATGGCTTTATCAGAATATCTCAAGACTTCAGCATAAAGGAAGAGCGCTGGGACACCGTTGACTTAATGTGCCACACACTCCCCACCATCCACAGCGCAGAATTACAGCTCAAAACCTAGATGGTGAGCTTTGCCTGGGCCACGTGGTCTACCCGTGCCATCAGGAATATCTTTTTTAATGTGTGAAATGTGTTGCCTGTGGGTGGTTGCAAATCTCCTGTCTCCAGCTGCCTGCCTCTTCGTGACCGGTATCTTGGCGGCTCAGAAGGGCTGGTCCCATAAATCACAGGGCGGAGAAGGGTTAGAGGATAAAAAGGAACAAGGCATGTGGCATATGGAATTTGTCCAGAACCACCCAGATGCCTGCTAGTTACAGTCTTGGAGCTCACGCTCTCTCTCCTACCTACAGGATTAATTTGTCATTCTGTTATTGTTATTATTTGTTCTGGGAGGTTTTCCTTTTACTAGAACATCTGGCACTATAGTTTCACACCCTGGGGTTTCCTGGAAACACTCTGAGGGAGGGGTTTGAACTTTCGCTACTGGAACCAGCCTGGGCCTGAAATGTTGTGAGCTGTAATCTCAGCCCACGTCACCATCTCTCCCCTGTTTCCTTTGCAAAAGATCATTGCAATCAGCCCCACTGTTTTGTAATGAGAGGCATTGGCACCCCGCCCAGAGACGGCCACGGGGAGTGGAGATAGTACAGGCCTGATGTGCAGCCTCCGCCACAGCTCTGGTGGCTCCCGCCCTGCGGCACTGCCCAGCTGCCCCATGAAGTCAGAGTGCCCAGCCGGAGAGCAGGCTGGGTGTGCACCAGCTCTCACCCTGGGATCCCTGGTCCTGGTCACACTGTTAACCCTGAACCCTGCCCATAAGGCTGATATGAAGAGGTGAAATGCTCCTTGTCCCTCTCATTTCTATAGGGGAGCACAAGTCCCCCTTGAGTGTTGAAAGACCCTCATTAAATGAAGAATGTTAATTGAGAGGCTCTGGAAGGGCCCCTCCTTCCTGTCCCTCCTCATTCTGTTTGCCTTGAGTGTTTTGTCTGCACTGGCTATTTGCAGAAATTCTCTTCCCCATCATCTTGGAGGCTGGCTCCTCATCCTTAAGGTCCAGCATCAATGTTACTCCTCCAGGAAGCCTTCCTTCCCTGACCTCCCAGGTTGAAGTAGCTACCCATGGGCTCCACCACTTCAGCCTATTTTAATTCTCTGCTAGGCACTAATCACTGAGAGTTTGTTCATAGTTTGCCTCTTGGATTTTTTACCTGACTTTACCTGCTAGAGAGAGCCTGGAATAAGTATCTGGCACATAGTAGGTGCTGAATAAATATTTGTTGGGAACATACTGGCCCCAGTCCTTTCTAGTTGTGTGATCTTGGGAAAGTTTCCGAACCTCTCTGTGCCTCAGTTTCTTATCTTAAAAATAGGACTAATTATAGTGCCTAATTCTCGGGGTTGTTGAGAGGATTAGACAAGATAATCCCTGTGCCGTCCTTAGCAGAGTGCCCCGCACAGAGCAGGTGCTCAACAGGTAGCTATTGCCATTACCAACATGCTAACTCATGGGTCACCTCCCTGCACTCAGCAGTTTCCCACTTAGCTGGGTCCTGAAAGCACAGAGAGGGAGAGGGAAGGATGCACAGGGACGGACGGGCCTGGGCAGGGCACCGCCGGGAAGTGTGGAAGGGAGGAATGCACAGAGAGCTGATGCAATCAGACCAGAAACGTAACACCTCCTCTTCCTCCTGTAAGAACTCCTCCTTTCAAAAGGCTCCTTTCCTTCCCTCTTTTCTTTCTCCTCCTGTCCCTGCCTACACCATGTGACTGAGCCTGGCCATGTACTTGTCACCAAGCTGTGGGGCCAAAGGTCAAAGTGATGCTCTACAGGCACAGGGCTCAGCACTCCAGGCCAAGCTGGAGAGGAGGGACAGTTCCCTCCAAGCTGTGCCGGCCTCAGATCTAACGGGCAGAGGGGAAAGGCCAGTCTGCTTTGATTGTGACCACCGTCCAGTAAGGGCTTAAGCCTATGACACCATTAATTTGCCATGCACCAGGCAAGCAGAGCCACTGTGCCTTGGGATTTGGCATTTCCTAGGAGATGGTCTGTCTGGCTACCCAGAGAGAATGGAGACACTGATTTTCACACGGAAAAGGGGCTAAGTGCCCCTCCAGGCCAGAGATTATCTCTTTACTACACCTCCCCCCTGCCCACACCCCACCCCAACAGAAGGGGCACGGCAAGCTCTCCACCTCCCCAAACCAGCCACTGCTTTTAACCTCCCATCGAGACCATGTGGATGTTCTTAGACTCTGATCCACACCCACCAGCTGTTGTTTCAATGAGTAGGTGGGGGTTATTCTGTGGCCCATGAGGCTGAGCTATCATCCTTTGTTACCACCAAAGCCAGTGCTGTGCTCAGCAATAATGTCTTTTCTCTGGGTCGATCTGAGATCCCATCAAGTTGCAATTCTTACTTCATTCCCACTGTGGTGCTTCCCACCCTGGAGAAGACAAATCCCAGCGGGGAAACCGTCTACCTCCCTCCCAGCAGAGCAAGAGGAGGAGGCTTAGCCTCAGGAAGTTCTGGCAGCTCAGCCCTGCAAAGGCACTGTGAGGTTACAACCCTGTCCCCAACCCACTCTCAGACACTCTAGCTCCGGCAGGAGCAGACACAGAAGTTTGCCGGATCTTAGTTTGTGTGCCCCCATAAACTGATCCTGAGACCAGCATCTGGGTGCAAATGTGTAATTATTGAGAGATGACCAGAATGCACAGTGACGGAGCTGGGAATTGAGATAGGGAAGGGAGGAAAGCCAATTTAGGGCAAAAATGAGAAACATAGCCTGCAGACAGCTGGGGCTCAGCTCTGCTGGGATCCGCTTAGAGATAATGTGGAACACACCTCAGAATTGATCACTGTGGGGTGACGAAGCCGGAGGATTTACCCACTAACCTTATTGGCTGGGCGTTGCTCTGGGGTGCTGACTCCCCAGCACTTCCAGTGTGTCCCCAGGATGCAGTGCCAGGGAGTCCAGGAAGCCACTGAGCCTGTACAGGAGCTGTCTGCCCGTGATGTTCAGGGTGGGCCAGGAGGATGGGAGCCCAACTCCAACAACTCCCGCGGCATCTAATGACAGGTAACAAGCTTCTTAGAATGATGCCCTATGGGTAAAGGTGTTTTAGAACATCTATTTCAGATTTTTCTTAACTTCCTAGATATGGTTTCAAAATCCTTAAATAGATGTGATTATATAAATTAACCTCTTGATGATTTCTTTGAAAGAAAGATTCATGTGCATGAAACAAAGCCTTCCCCAGTTGTGACCTGAGTTCTGCCCTCCCTGGAATCTTTTTTTTTTTTAATTTCAGAGTATTGCAGGAATACAAACACTTTGGTTACATAAATTGCCTTTGCACTGCCCTACAAGTGTGCCCATCCCCCAGACAGCAAACACCGCACCGCATCCATTACGTGTGGATTTACCCATCTCCTCCCTGACCACCTACCTGCCCAACACTCTATGAACGTTACTTCCCATATGTGCACATTAGTGTTGATCGATTAGTACCAATTTAACGGTGAGTACAAGTTGTGCTTGTTTTGCCATTCTTATGATACTTCACTTAGAAGAATGGGCTCCAGCTCCATCCAGGATAATACAATTTTTTATGGCTGAGTAGTACTCCATGGTGTACATATACCACATCTTGTTAATCCACTCATGTACTGGGTACTTAGGTGGTTTCCATATCTTTGCAATTGTGAATTGTGCTGCTATAAACATTCAGGTGCAGATGTCTTTTTTATTGAATGTCTTTTTTCCCTTGGGTAGATGCCCAGTAGAGGGATTGCTAGATCTACTTTTAGTTCTTTAAGGTGTCTCCATACTACTTTCCGTAGAGGTTGTGCTAGTTTGCAGTCCCACCAGCAGTGTATGAGTGTTCTTCTCTCTCCGCATCCATGTCAACATTTGTTGTTTTGGGACTTTTTGATAAAAGCTGTTCTCACTAGAATTAAGTGATATCTCATTGTGGTTTTGATTTACATTTCCCTAATGAGTAGAGATGTTGAACATTTTTTCATATGTTTGTTGTTTTAGTCTGTCTTCTTTTGAAAAGTTTCTGTTCATGTCCTTTGCCCAGTTTTTAATGGGGCTGTTTGATTTTTTCTTGCTGATTTTCCTGAGTTCTATACAGATTCTAGTTATCAGCCCTTTATCAGATGTATAGCATGCAAATGTATAGCATCCTTTATCAAATGTATAGCATTTTCTTCCATTCTGTAGGTTGTCTATTCACTCTGGTGATAGTTTCTTGGGCTGTGCATGCCCTCCCTAGAATCTTAACCCAGAGCCCACAGAGCTCTCGGTAGAGACTTTGGGCACTGGGAGGAGGTCCCGTCTCACCAATTTTCCATGGAGAGACCAAGCAGGAAAAGAGATAGAGTAGCCTGCTTTGCAATGCTTTGAAGTTCAGATTAAAAGCACAGCAGGGAGGCACACACCCTTCCCCCAAGTACATGAGGGAAAGTGAGCTCAGGAACTGGTGGAATAAACTGAATCCTAATGAGAAAAAATAATCTCTCCTCCCAGGTGCCTCCCCCACCCACCCATCTAGACATGCCTACTTTCAAAAGCCCTGGGCGGGAACAGGCTTACTTTGAACAATAGAACCATATCACAGAAAAAATTCCTGGAATTCAGCCATGGAAAAAGGCACCCACCTACCATTTTATACCTAGATCCATGGAGCTCCCACCCTCTCTTCAGGCCCTCTGTAACCCCTACAGGGCCTTTGGATAATATCCTAATTCAACTGAATGCCACGTTGGTCTTTGCCAATAAAGAGGAATTTTCCACAGGCATTGCTGCCTCTGCTACATTCTTAAAAATGGCAAGTGATTCTGCATGAAAGTTTCCAAGAAAGAAGAAAAGTCTCCTTACTCTTGGGCTACAGACCAAGTTGGGGGTCAACTCTTGATGAAAAAGGTAGGAGCAGGTCAAGAGTTTTTCTGCAACTGTAACTTCAAAATAACAACTGCTTAGAAATAGGTCACCAAGGTGATGGTGAAAGGTTCACAAGGTGGACAACCAGGAGTTGAGGGTCCTGTGTTCTTGCTAACTTATTTTGTGTCCTTGGGTGAATCATTTGACCTATCTAGACCTGTAAATTGATGGATCAGCTGGGAATACAGCATATAGAGTCAGCTCTTAGAACATTGCCCTGCAGCTAGAATAGAGCCTCAGCAACTAAAATTGCACCTTGGCCCCTAGAAGAGTGCCTCATATACAATTAGCACTCAATATTTGGTGATCAAATGAATGAATGAATGAATGAATATGGTTAAGTGTCACTGCTCCTAGCTACTGCACCCATGGCAGACATTGCTAATCAATTGTGACCATTTTTCATCCTGGAAGTAAATGCAAGATCAGACTTCTTCTCAGCATAATTATCTAGACAGACACAATCTATTGGAGATTGATGTAAAATGATATCTATTTGCCACACCCAAACAAACTCTAGTATCTTTCCACATTCAACTCTTCTAGTAAGGGAAATACTTAAAAGGTAAACTAACTGTCACTCAAAGAAAATAAACATGTTGAATATTTTGATCTTGTTTATCTGCATAAGAACCTGGATTTTTATCACCCAGGACAGAAAATGCATTTGATCAGTGAAGACCACATAAGATCAGGCTACTTGGAGTCTTTGCAGGCAAACCCACGTTTTGAGACCCTGTGGAAGCCATCCAATTTCTCACCCCAACCATATAGAAGAAAACCAGCTCCAAGGCATAGCCCCATCCCAGCAATAAGGCACCTCTGGTCAGTGCTAACTCTGGAAGGGTCCAATGTCTGGGATATGGCTCACCATCTGAGGGTCATACTCCCCCACAAAGTTCACAAAGGTGAAATATCAAGACAACAATGAAAAGAAAAAGATATCACAGAAAGACAATAGAGAGTGAGATGGGGAGAGGGGATTTTCGACACAGAAACCTTCAATGTTTTTAGCCCTCATTGGCTGGGCTGCCTGGAAATAGTTGTTACCATGAATCCATGATCTTTTGGGGAAGCCTGAAAGACTTTGTCTTGAGGCACAAATATTAAAGTTAATCAAATGGCTTTTGGAACATCATCAAAAGAACTCCGAGTGTGTAAAGTCGCCAGTCTTCACATATGAATACAGAGCTGTGAGCATCTTGGGGGTGGCTGGCAACACACGCTGTTCTGCATGGTGCCTATATAGGCAAGCCACAGCCACAGCCCCAGCCCACGGTCTGTCGCCATCAGCGCCTTGCCTGGTGATGCACCTGACACCTATGCTGATTGCTACCTGCTAAATTAACTGTCTGCTTTTCTGCAAAATGAGAACAAATGAAATGGGTCACTTTCCCACCATGTGTGCAAAACACAGTCAGTTTTCAACGTGTTCATCCACTCTTCATTGTCTTTCAGACTTGAGTCTGAGGAAATAAATTTTCTAGAAATTACTGGGCATAAAAATAAGTGAATGAGGTTTGAATTCTTAGCAAGTGGCTTTAGTTGGGAGCGGGGAAGTATACTTTATTTGACCCAATAATTGCTGGAGGTCTTAACTGTTACTCATGCTGGCTTGAATTAAAATCCCCAGGGCAGTAAATTAGTGGATTTAACAAGAGCCTAGGGTGGTGGTCCCCAACCTTTTGGGCACCAGGGACGAGTTTCATAGAAGACAATTTTTCCACGGATGGGGGTGGGGGGTGGGGGTGGGAAGGTTTCGGGATGATTGAAGCACATTACATTTATTGTGCAGTCAAACCTCTCTGCTAATGATAATCTGTATTTGCAGTCACTCCCCAGCACTAGCATCACCGCCTCAGCTCCAGCTCAGATCATCAGGCATTAGATTCTGATAAGGAACACACAACCTAGATCCCTCGCATACGGAGTTTACAGTAGGGTTCATGCTCCTATGAGAATCCAATGCCGCTGCAGACCTGAGAGGAGGCGGAGCTCCTGTGGTGATCTGAGCGATGGGGAGCGGCTGTAAATACAGACGAAGCTTCGCTTGCTCACCCACTGCTCACCTCCTGCTCTGTGCCCGGTTCCTAACAGGGATTGGGGTTGGGGGACCACATGGCCTAAGGAACTAAGAATCAGAAAGGTCATTATGGAAGGAAAGGCAGGGGAGCCTTCAGTTAATAGCTCCCCGAGTGCTGAGAGGCCACACCCTCAAGAACTGACCTGCTGGGGAGAGACCAATGCAATTCCCTTAACGTAGTATCACACTTTCTTGACTAACATCAAGTGTCCTCTGAAAGGAAACATATGAGATAGAATGCCAACTGGACAGACTTTTTAAAGTAAAGATACTCTTAACAAAAGAAAGCTCTTGATTAGCAAAATTTTGACCAGAGAATTATTCCCAACTATGGCAGACAGAGCTCACTGCCCACCAGAGATTTTGTTCCCCTCCATAATGTAGAGGTGTCATCAGGAAGTGGTTGCCCAGCTCAGGACTACTCACTGATCTAAGAGTCACAGAACTTGTCATAAATGCAGAAGGTCTTCAATTTGTTCCCATCCAGTTCAAGAGTTGCTCCTCTTGCAAAAGGGAGCCCACAAAGGAATAAGAATGGGATGGGCGTGGTTAAAGGGAAGACATGCCTTCTCTACTTTCTCACCCTTCCCCTATTTGCCACCTGGGTACTGATGGCAGGGAAACATCAGAAGTCATACACTGAAGGCAGGAAATTCTCTGTCAACCTGGATCCCTGAATGACTACTCAAAGTAGAGCTGCCCCACTTTCAGTCAAGCAGACGAAAGTCCTGCATTTGACTGTTCCATGAAAAAGAAATACAATGTTTATATGAAATCACTGGAGTGTGTTGGTTATAGCAGGGAGGGTGCTCTAACCTGCCACCCAAATCGGGATGGGTCAACCCACTGCAGGATTGGGGACTTCATTGGTTTGGGTTTGCATAGCTTCTGTTTATAAGTCTGCCAACTTATTGAACACCTTTGCCGTCCTCCTTAGATGTATCCTGTAATCCTTAGACGTTAGGTATGGGGCTCTGTCAAATATGCATACACTCAGTTCCTCCAGGCTCCAAGTAATACTGTCTGATGCTTTCTGGATGGCCAGAGTGTGCTGTCTCCAATGCAATGTGACGCATGGTCAAAAAATATATCTCTAACTCATAACTACCTCTTCCCCTACTGTCTGATAAAGCCCTGTGCAGATTCCCAACCCTAGCTTCAAGCTTATAATTTCGTGTGTTACATGCTGAGTTCTCAGGAGGCAGAAGGCCGCTCAGAGGTGTCATGCTGTGAAAATGCATGTGAGGAAACCCCTTCCTTCCAAAGCAGTTGTGTTTAGTAGCTGCCTACAAGCTCTGCTAAGCAGTGATGGTTTAATTATTCCGCGAAGGCAGTGATATGCTGGGGCCCATTTGCACATCTTGAGAGAACCGATTGCATGCATCACTTACCAACTTCTCGTTCAGTGAGATCACATCAGTAGCTTGAAATTAGCCATGGTGAAAGTATTTACACCATGAAAACTGGAACACACTGCAAATCGAGGCTTTTTTTAATGTCCTGGAGAACTGATTGTTAAACATTTACCAGCACACTGCTGTGTGCAAGAGACAACTGCAGACTGCCTGACAGACAGGAAGCAGTGAATGAATTCTTTCTGGCTGCCTTTGTCCTTCTCAGAAAGGACAGGGACACAGCACCAATCACCAGAGCAGTGACAGGCCCTGCTGGGTATACTCAGTGACAGTTACAGGGCCTTTGTTCTGGATTTGTTGAGAAAGATGACCAAGTGTCAATGACTTTCTACAACAATACTGAGCCGCTGCAAAAAAACAGGCTTCAAGAGTTGATGCATTATTTGGGATGCCAGGAAATGGGTCCTACCTCAATCAGATTCTCATCACTTGCTCTGCCACTGGCCTGAGTACTTTGCTTGTCTTCTAAGGTAAGGGGAGCAAAGGAAGAGGACCAAGCTCATGGTCAGTCTGCCAAGCGCGGTGGTAGGCATTGTACATGAGTTAATGCAGTTGACCTCTCATATAGCCCTAAGTCTTCGGCATTAGTACACCCATTTTTCAAAGGAAGGTTAATAAGGCCAGTCACTTGCCTAAGGGCACACAGTGGTAACAAGTCTGGAGAGAAATCTGAGTGTATCTGACTCCAATGTCTACAGTATAGGCATCATATGGCATGACTAACAAGCCTCATTTAATTTATCTGTGGAAAAAAACAGCCACCCCTACCTCATGGGGAATTAATGACAAATCTGTGTTTTTTAAAAAATCATAGCCTTATTGAGATATAATTCACATTCCATAAAATTCATCCTTTTAGAGTATACAATTCAGTGGTATCTGGGTTCAGGACATGCTATCCAAAATATGGCACCTTGGAAATTAAGAAAACCACAGAAGCAAGAAGGTCATACTCGGACCTTCTCCAGCCTTTCTCTGTGAGAGCTGGCCATAAAAGGATTCTCTGACCTGCTTCAACTGAAAGTAGGTCTTAAGACCTTCATGTGATAGGTGCCCTGACCCATACCCAGAGGAAAAGAATGAAGACACAGAGACACCAGGAAGAATCTGAACCAACAGGCCTTGCTAAATTCCCCCCAGTTTATCACCAGTAGGCCATACCTCCTTTTGGACCAATTATACTTCTACACAGCTACCTATAACCATTCTTTATCAAATCTAAGCATAAAAATACACAGTTTTCCCTGAGTCCTGGGGTCTTCTTTACTGAAGGCTCTCATGTCACATAAAACTTTGATTAAATAAATGTGTTATGGCCGGGCGCGGTGGCTCACGCCTGTCATCCTAGCACTCTGGGAGGCCGAGGCAGGCGGATTGCTCAAGGTCAGGAGTTCGAGACCAGCCTGAACAAGAGCGAGACCCCGTCTCTACTAATAATAGAAAGAAATTAATTGGCCAACTAAATATATATAGAAAAAATTAGCCGGGTATGGTGGCACATGCCTGTAGTCCCAGCTACTTGGGAGGCTGAGACAGAAGGATCGCTTGAGCCCAGGGCTTTGAGGTTGCTGTGAGCTAGGCTGACGCCACGGCACTCTGGCCCGGGCAACAGAGTGAGACTCTGTCTCAAAATAAATAAATAAATAAAAATAAATGTGTTATGCTCTTCTCTTGTTATCTGTTATGGGTGTCAGCCATGATCTTGCAATGGATGAGGAAA
This sequence comes from Lepilemur ruficaudatus, assembly GCA_963574885.1. Taxonomy (NCBI): domain Eukaryota; kingdom Metazoa; phylum Chordata; class Mammalia; order Primates; family Lepilemuridae; genus Lepilemur; species Lepilemur ruficaudatus. The sequence continues at coordinate 13,368 of CAUYRT010040576.1, forward strand.
ATATATTACTTTTTCTCCCTTACGACTGGTTTTGATATATCCAGGGAGTTGTGCAACCATTACCACTGTCTAATTTCAGAACATTTTCATTACCCACTCCCCCCAAAAAACCCATACCCTTTAGCAGTCACTCCCTGTTCCCTGCGTCTGGCAGCCCCTGGCAACCACTGATCTACTTTCTGTCTGTGTGGATTGGCAGATTACGGACATTTCATATAGACGGAATCATACCACATGTGGCCTTTTGTGTCTGGTTTCTTTAACTTAGCATAATATTGACAAATCAGTTTTAAAGTTCACAGAGTTCTACAGATGAAATCCACTGAGCCGAAAGGCAAACATATGCAGTTTTATTTAAATACCAGTAAGCAACAGAAGCAAGGCAATGAATGTGAAGCACGGGCATAACATGCTTTTTTATTCAGTTTTATAATTTTTTTTTTTTTTTTTTTTTGAGAAAGAGTCTCACTCTGTTGCCCAGGCTGTTGAGTGCCGTGGCATCAGCCTATCTCACAGCAACCTCAAACTCCTGGGCTCAAGTGATCCTTCTGCCTCAGCCTCCCGAGTAGCTGGGACTACAGGCATGTGCCACCATGCCCGGCTAATTTTTTACATGTATTTTTAGTTGGCCAATTAATTTCTTTCTATTTACAGTAGAGACGGGGTCTCGCTCTTGCTCAGGCTGGTCTCGAACTCCTGACCTTGAGCTATCCACCCGCCTCGGCCTCCCAGAGTGCTAGGATTACAGGCGTGAGCCACCGCGCCCGGCCTGGGAATCATATTTTTAAAAACTCCTCAGATAATTCTAATGTGTAGCCAGAGCTGAGAACCACTGTTACGGAGACTTCTGGGTGGTGGGACTGCAAACAGCTTGTATGACTTAGGGAAAGAAGGAAGAGGGGATCAAACATGATGAAAACCCAATCTGCGGTAATCCTGGGAACTCCACAAAAGGCCAGGCTGACCCTTCGGCTTCCCTGCTTTAAATCCTCAGTGCCTTGCATTTGTCCTCAAGATAAAGACCAAAGTCTTTAACCTGCCTTCAAGGCCTTAGGGATCTGACTCCTCCACACACTGCCCACTTCCCTCAGTCTCTCCTCTAGTCATGCCAGTCCTCCCTCAATCCCTGGAGGTGCCCTGCTCCCTTCTGCCAGTTGCCCTTTGTCTCTGACATTTCCCCCCAGTAAACTCCTACATATGCCAAGTATCAAGCACTTCCCAAATGAATGGGACAAGACCCATCTAAATAAGTACAACTAAGAACCTAACAATGTTTAAGCCTGCTGTCAAGGCTTCCTTGCTTTTTAAGCCTGTTCACACTAGTGGTAGCCTTCTTGGACACTTAAGTTGAAACAAGGTGACAAAGAAGGAAAAGAAACCACTAAGAAAACTGGATTCTCTTTTATTGAAGGGCATGGACCACAGGAGTGTTTGCATTTGTTTTGTCTTACGTATTCTTTGTTGTGTGTTAACCCAATAGGACAGTGGAGATGCACTGGACTATCATGAAGAACCAGGCGAAGCCCCCAGAGAAAGTCATCGAGACAGCCAAGGTAGAGACAGCTGGGTTGGGTTTCATACTCTCATACTTGTCAGAAAAACTTTGCACTGTTAAAAGCTGTTAATGGGGAATGGCCCTTCCTCTTCCTTCCGGCCATGGGTTGAAAGTCAGGACCCAGACCAAAGTGCTGAGTTCAGACTCTGATGTGTTAATGCAGCAGCTTGCTGCTTCACCAGCCAACCGATAATAAAATGCTTTATGTCCTTGGACTTATTGAAAGATTTCTCTCCTGCCAGAGGCTGCAGATTGATGTAAAAGAGTGGAGACTTTGGGGACATTACAAAAAGGCCCCACAGGCACCTCCATCTCTTTGTTTCTCCCACTTTCTTGGGGGGCTTGGATATACAGGTGTGTGGGTTAAGGTCCCCTGCCTACAGAGATAACATTCCAACAAAGGGGAGACTTATTATCTTTAAAAACCCAGCCCCTGTCACCTATAGCTCTATGTGGACAGAGCTAGTTGATTGTGGCTTCCTCTAAAAATGATGCTGCATTTGATGATGACCATGCTGGTGGTGGTAGTGCCTCTAGGAAATATTGGGCCCAGAACCACTGAGCTTCTTGGAATTGTTCATATCTCCAGGCCCTGAACCAGACTCTAAACTCTTTCCTGGGGCACCTGGGTATGCTACGTGATGCTGCAGCTGAACTAGGCCCAATGTAGGTAGCAGCTTCCTCATTGCTTCTTGCATGAGTGGAAACAGATGTGTGAGAGACTCTTGCATAGTCAAGGAGTGGATGCAGGGCCAGACAGGAGGATTGTGCGTATTGTTTGCTGTACAAAGGTATCTAGCAGAGGGAGGAAGAGAGGGCTGAAATCCAGCCTGTGATCTGCTGCCTAAGCCATGCACCTCTGCATTGGGCTGCAGCCACCCAGAAGGGGGCTTCTTTTCCTACTTGGCCCTTCTGCTGGGGCACCTTTTTCTAATTTACATAAAGGTGCCCCATGCAGGCTATCAGCTGCAGGTCTGAGCTGCTGAGTTGAGAGCATGGGCTCTGGAGTTGGACTACCTCTGCCTACCCTCTGTGCCTCAGTGTCCTGATCTGAAAACAGCAACCTCTCATAAGGTCGCATGAGGAATAGATGAAGTAATTCATGTAAAGTAGCCTTTTAGTGAATATGAATCTCCACTTGGATATCACAGCAAATAATTATCTACCTTCTTGTGGTCACTGTTTAGCAATCTTGGAAATGACACTACGACTCCTCCTATCTCCTCTGGACCCCTTGGGGTGAACACAAGATAAATGTGCAAAGTCACAGATTTTGGATATCACTCTCATCTTTTTCTGTTTACATCTTTTATCATTTCTTTCAGTTGACATCCTAGTCAAAAATAATTTCCATACCAATTTTAAAAGACCTCCTGTTTTTGGATATCAGACAGTGCTATATTATGGTAGCCTGATCCCTGGATTTGGTCAAATTTTTAAGCATGGTTTCTGCTAACATGAGGCTCTTGCCACCTCTGTTTTCAAAGCTGAGTGACACTAGCCAAGGAAACGTGCTCTAGCCTTCAGATCTTCCATATCATAAATCCCATATGCAGAACGTGAACACTGTCAGGGTTCCAATGTCTTGGCCAAGTGCAATGGAGATTTTAGGCAATACAGAACGTGGCCAAATCTAAGCAATGACCAAGTCAGTTAAAACAGATTTTCTGTCTCATGACAGAAAGGCAAGCTCCAGCTGAGTTCCATAAAGGTTATTCAGACCGTCTTTAATGCAATGAAATATCACTGCAGAAAATTAAAGAAGGTATTTGCCTGTCCTGAATGATAAATGCTAATGTCTGAAAAAGGATTTCAAGTCTTTGAAGGAAGAAAAAGGAAGAAGTGCCAAGGAATTTTTTTTTAACCATTTAAGGATCAATTTCCCCACCATTCCCTCCCATAGGTCTTAAGGCTAATTGCCAGGCTTTTTTTCCTACTCTAAATGAAGTCATGATCTTCATGGTTAATTATAAGCAGTAAGCCAGTGCCACCTACAGTGAGAATACCATGAGTCTTAGACTCGGCAAGAATACTGCATGCAAGTTTCCACCAGATAGGCCAAATGAGCAACCTTCAAATCAAAGGGGGTTTGGGAAATCATTCTTGTTTTAGTTACAAAACTTTCCTTTCCACCTATCCGCTGATCTTGGCTGTGGCAGGTGCGATAGGGAGGGGTCAGGGAGGGCTTCCTAGAGGTGATGACTATAAAGTGTCTCATTTAATTTTTATAACAATCCTGTAAAGAAGAAACCCTTGTTATCCCCATTTGTCAGATTAGACAATTGAGGCACATAGAAGTTAAGTACCATGTCCTTGGTCACAAAGTCAGGGATGTGGAGGTTCCAGGTCTGACTGACCTCCAGGCTGTCTGCTAGGTTGCTAACAGCCATCAAAAAGAGGGTTTGACGATCCTGGAGTGCTCTCAGGTAGCCCAGGAGAAGACAGCAAGGTCAAGAGGAAAGGGAGACTTAAAGAAATGCTTCACACACACACACACCCTAAGTGGAGAAAGCTGAATGAAGAGATTCTTCAGGCAGGTGTTTTAAAGAGAGAAAAAAAAAATGTGGCCAATTCGGGGAAGGCAGGGGAAGACAAAATGGCCCAGCAGTGGCAGCGTCTGCCTCCTCGGCAGCGGCAGGGGGCCAGCAGCAGGCCGCGCGGGGAGCACCGCTCCCCTCCGGGGCTCTGGCAGCTTTTGTGACTTCAATAGCGCCGCTGCCGGTCCCCGCGGCGCCACGGAGGCTCCCTACTAGCGCCTTCTCTGCTCTGGGAAGTCGTCCCGTCCTTACAAAAGGAACTCCCAGCCCGTGAGCTCAAGACCCCAGGCGGGTCTCTCCCCAAGGGGAGGCTCTCTGGGTGTGTTGCATCTTTTAGTCTTGTCTTTTCCTCTCTGCGGTAGCTTGTGATGTCTCCACACGCTGGGACTGCCTGAGGATTCTCTATCCCTAGGTGGAGACTAGCAGAGATAGAAAGTCTAAAAAGCTGAGAAGCAGGCAGGCATAGGCCCTGGGGAAAAGGTGAGAGGCAGGCAAACCCCTGGAGTGCCAACCAAACAATTTGGACTTTGTACAGTTTTCTTTTGTCTAGTTTTTCCACACATAGTCACTTGAGGGATGGAGAAAAGGGAAGTCTTTTTGGCACTTACTGTGAAGCAAGACATGATGCTAGGTGCTTTATGTACATATATCTCATTTCATCCTCCCCATAATTTATGAGGTAAAGTGCATTATCCCTATTTCACAGAAAGGCTCAGAGAGGTTAGGCAACTTTCCCAAGGTCACACAGACAGTAAGTAGAGGAGCTGAGAGATAAACCCAGGTTTCTATGACTCCAAGGCCCTAGAGTTTTTAAAGAGTTTTAACAGCATCCATGTGTTTCTGATTAGGAAGTAGTTACAATGTCAGGGAAACACCACAAAATTATGGCAGCATTCTTTTTTTAAACTAGTATGAATCTTGGAGGTTATTTAGAATCTCCAGAAGTTCTTTTATATTATGGATGAAGGAACCTGAGGCCTACAAGTCAAGAGAATTATGCAGTCACAGCTAATTTTTAAAACCAAGGTAACTGGAGTCTCTGCCAGTATTTGTGTTTATCTAGTTAAGTTCAGTCAGTTTTGAAGGCCTTTCCTCAGGGGCAGTTCCCAGCTCCAGGAATAAACAGCTCCAGAAGGAGCAAGTATTAATACAATGATTGCCCAACCTGTGCAAAGAAGTAAGAGTAGCCAGTGTTGGAAAAGTTTCTCCTAAAGCTGTGGAGAACACAGGGAGACCAGAAGCATGTGCCCAAGAGTCTAGGCAGTGCCACCCTCCAGAATCTACAGCCTGGACGGCAGCACCATGCAATGACCAGCCTCTCGGTGTGGGTAGGGCCTCCTTGCTCCCCACACTGCCCTCTTGGGAGGCCTGCACAGTCACCGTACACTGCCAGGCCCTGCTAGCTGCAGCCAACAGTACTGGGTGTAGAAAATTCTGCTAATTCTTAGAACCTAGATGACCTACACACTCTGGTACTGCTTAACTTTTCCTTCTGGCAAGTATTTCAAAGTTCTCCTTCAGGGGGGAAGAACAGGAAGTGAGAAGTGGTGCATCCTTTAGAGTGTTCCTGGCTTACTCCCACTCAGCCCAGAAAAATCCAAAGAAAGTCCCCGGAGTCCCAGAACACAGCTGTTGCCCCTGGATTTTGAAACTTCACCTTCCAGGAAGGAAAGCTCATTTCTTTTTTTTTTTTTTTTTTTTTTGAGGCAGAGTATCGCTCTCTTGCATGGGCTACGGTGCTGTGGGGTCAGCCTAGCTCACAGCAACCTCAAACTCCTGGGCTCAAGTGATCCTCCTGCCTCAGCCTCCTAAGTAGCTGGGACTACAGGCATGCGCCACCATGCCCGGCTAATTTTTTCTATATATTT
>CAUYRT010040577.1:0-56118 GCA_963574885.1 Lepilemur ruficaudatus
GCACGTCTCTGGGCAAAGTGCACTCATTTTCTCCAGCTCCCATCCTGTGGGCCATATTTACCCTGTCTTGCCTTTCAAGACACAGGGAGGCTCCACAGAGAGATAACTGGTAAGCCTTCCTGGAAAACATCCCTATCGGAGCCATGAGAGTTCTTCCAAGGCAGCCTCTGATAAGAGAACTAATGAGTTCATATATTCCTTCAGGGCAAAACCCTGCAAACTCCTGTTTCTGTCTTTAATATAGCAATACTGGGCGATACAATAAAATAATGATCTTACGAGCCACATTTCGTTAATTCCACAATCATATTTCTCAACACTGGAATTTGTTGGTTGATTGATTGATGGATTGATTGATTGATTGATTGATCCTGGACCAACAGAAATACATTAGAGATGGCTTGAGGCAAGACTCTAGTTACAGAAAGTAAGGACACTATCTTTGCACTTCTTTTTCCTTCTCCTTTCCCCAAATCGCCACCACATATCTCCTGATGAAAGAAGAGGTACATTTACAAGTAGCAATAAATACATTTCGAGGTAACATTGTTACTAGATAGGAGGCATTTTGAGCAACACAGTGGAACCCACTGGGCTCATTCAGTTCAGGAAATCTTAGAGCTGAAGGTAAATCCTAGAGTCCCTATTTGCATTTTAAAAAATAAGCTTCTAGGAAGAAAATGAAAATAAAAACACTCTGAAGCTAGAATTAAGATTTCTCCCAAGGAGAAGGTATCAAAGAGTATGCCAAGAAGATAAAGAATTTTTTTTTAAGTATGAAAAAGTAAACGGACATGATTCCCCTTTGCATGATGGATTTGTAGTTGCTGGAAAAGGACTCACTTGTCTCATTAACAAGTGCACCACACTAGTAGTGTCCCGGTTTAATTCTTCAGCATAAATATTAATACCTCATAGTTGGAGAAATAAAACTTCCGTAATCAAAATAAGCTACAATTATTTGATGGCCACATAAAGAAGCTCAGAGGAAAATAAATCCTATCACTATTGAAGGCAAAGGTTTCTTTCAGACACTGGAACAAATGGAAATCAGTAGCAGTAGAGGCCCCAGCAAGAGTCATTACAGGGAGTTACTAAAAAGGAACTATTACCTAATAAATCACCCTACTTGAGGCCCCTTTCTCCTCTCAATGAAGTGAATTGCTCTGACTCTGCAAAACATGAATTAACCTGATTCAGGGAAGAGCCTGGGAGACAATTCTAGAGCTGTGGATACACGAAGAAAACAACTAACAAGCAAAGCAACCAATTCAGAGGCTTGTACCCTGCCTTGTACTTCTTAATTACAATCTATGCTTTTAATACTTTTTCCTGCAGTTAAGGTAACCTAAAAAATAAGAACTAGACAAATGAGGACTTGATCAGTTGCCATCTAGGTAGGCCCATTGAAAAAACAAAACCCTAAAAATTATTGGGAGGTGAACAATTTTTTCTTTCTTCCTGTCCTTCACAACCTATTCTTGTATAGTTCTTCAATTCTTTTATTCTTAGTAATACCTACTGCAGGTCCAATTTAGAACTTTTTTTTTATGATCACTGATAAGACCAAGCAAAACCATCATTGGGACTCCCTAAATTTAATTCAGGATTAGGTTTTTGAGCCCAAGTATATTGCCTGAGACTATGAATGCCATCTCTCCATCATTTCTTACCAAATCTGAGCCTGATAGAGGACTCTGGATGTGCAGAGACGGATTTCGGAGATCTCTGAAGCCTTCTTCATGGCCTGGCTTATTTTCTTTTTTTAATCCTGTAGTTTTTCTAATGGACTTTCAGGAATTTTGTAATCTCATCACTTTCCAAGCTCCACTACTTCCTAAATTTTAAGAACTTTCATGAAAATATAAATTGAAGGTGCTATTTATAGACTTAACACCCAATGAAAGCCCAGACATCCTGACAAATCCTTGAATGTCCTCTTGAGAAAATAATTCTGGTCATCGCAGCTTCAGCATCTCCTGCTTTTTTGTTTGTTTGTTTCAAAGCATTAAGAGGAGACAAATGTTTTTGGTTATGTGGTTTGCTTTTGTAATGCTGGGGTCAATAGCTGTAAGTGTGCCCATCATCCAGATAGTATTCACTGCAACAATCTGGATGGCACTGGAGACCGTTATCCTAAGTCAAGTATCTCCTTCTTTTTGATGCTTGGCTCCCTCTGCTGATCTCAGTCTCCTGGCTTTTCCTCCCACAGCCTCTCCTCACCCTTTTGCTGTCCTGTGTAGTGATCTGGTGAAAGAAAGTGTTGCTGCCCATCTTAGCTCTACTACCAGGACCACATATGAATTTCAAGTTTTATTATTGCAATAAAAGTGCTCTATGCTGGCTTTTCTAAAAAAAAAAAAAAAAGAAAAAGAAAGAAAGAAAATTAGCTTCTCCTGATAGCCATTTATAACTCTGTCACTCAACAGAATAATTAAGTAATTTTAAATTCAAGACATTTTACTCACATAGCTCAATTTTTTTTTCTTTTCTAGCAAGATAACACTGGGTCGTCCACATGTTTTTGTTTTGTTTTTGGGTTTTTGCCCTTTATTAACTTGTATTGTGTGCAGAACACTATGGTAGGTATTGTGAGGTATAATGATAAAAGAAATATAGACCCTGAGCTCAAGAAAATCACAATCTAGCAGAAGAAAGTGACTTACATCTATAAGTCAAGAATTAAGACAAATGCATTATAAGGGTGTGAACAAGGTACTACAGAAGCCCAAGGGAAGTAGCAATTTATTGTAATGGAGGAGGGAGTGACAAGGTGGCATTTGAAGATTTGAAGATTCAATAAAAATTAAAATAATAAGAGGAGGCAAAGGAAGAAAAGGAAAAAGAGGAGGAGGAGGAAGCAAAGAAAAAGCACAAATAGTGAAATAGAAAGACGGGGCTGTCCTACATACTGTGTGAAGAGACAAGATAGAGGTGAGACCAGACAGATTCCAGCACATGGCGAATATCGAATTTGAAACTAGTGAGCTTGAATTTTTTCACACACCGTTGGAAGCCTTTGGAGGTTTATGAAGTAGAGAGTGATAAGACTCCCTGTTCTAAGTTTTAGGAAGAAAACTCTTATGACTGAAGACCAGATGTCTACACTTTGAGGAGAGAGAGGGGCTAAGTATCATTATTGCTAAATTAAGACAATGACAATGGAAATGGAAAATTAATGGTTTTAGTAATTGTCAAGGAGATAAACTTTTCGGATGAAACTAAAATGTAAATTTAATTATTCTATGAATAATCTTTTCTGAAATATGTCAAGTCCAAATGAAGCAGAAATTTCCAAACTGTTGTTTACTGATTGTTTCCAGATGTTTTGGCTTCTATTTTATTTGTCTACCTGTAACAAAAGAAAATGCTAAAGAGGACGGATGAGGAGAAACCAGCAGTTGCTGCCCTAACACATCTGTGGCACCATGGCACATATGAAAAATAGCAAGTGGCAGATATCTGTTTAACTTGATCAAAATAGATCAAGCAAACAAGAAATAGAGCAAGCAAACCAAAAGTTATGTAAGATATCCAGACTGACAATCAACATTGATTATGTTAGACAGATCACAGAGTAAAGTGAGACCTTGCCAATGTTTATGGGCATGCACTGATAGTTAAACCATGAATTCTTTGTCTGGGAAATAATCCTCAACCTGGTAGAAACAAAGAATTCTAAACAAACCTTTCTAAAACAAACACTGAAATAGACTGAAACCAATTCTTACATAAAAGACAACACTACCTACAAACATATATATCCACTTACTATGAAAAAAGAAAACCATTTTGCAGTATGCCCACAGACACATCCACTGAAGTCTTTGCTAAAACTAAATTTTTGGCTTCTTTGTTTTTTAAACTGAAAGAAATCAATTCTCTTTGGTTTGTGCATTTTCAGGTAGGTATGTATGCATGTGTGTGTGTGTTCGTGTCTGTGTATGTATTCATTCTACGAATATCCTTTCTGTACTTTTAATTTCCTTTTATTCTGCTTAAATAAATTGTATGGCTTTTTGCAGGCCATTCACATGTAAAATATGAAACACATGTATCTATCTTTCTATAAATGAGATGGATTTGATACATAAAAGACAATTTTTTTATTTCATTTCAGCTTCAAAGGTAGCTTTTCTCTCTTGAAGGAATTTCAAAATATGAATGTTATGTTAATTTGTATAATCTCTGATTTAACAAGTCTCTTGATTAAATACTCTCACCGTGATTATGTACTCTGAATACATTTTCCCATAACAGTGTATGTTTGTGATTTTTTTGGCAAGTTGTTTCTATTGATGGGAAAATAAAAGCCATTAACAGATTAAACATAAAGTGCTTTCATTTTAGCCAAATCCCTTTATTTTTCTTGTGCTTTTCTTTGAGCATTAATGCAAAGGGTCATAAACGGGTGAAATGATAGCAGAAACACAAGAAAGAGCAGGATGGTGGCATGCCTTCAGCTGTATAATAGGGAGAAGCTTTAAAAAGATGTGGAAACCAAAGACACAGAAGAGAAAGGTCCTTTTCTGGTCAAAAAGATGATGATTATGATAATGCCATGTTCTGGCATCATTTTCCCAATCTAACATTTTTCTATATGTAAATACCAACAGATTAGAAGCGTTTTAAGAAACTCAGTTTGGGGATGCGATCTATGAAATGAGTAGCCATGGATGCCTAGAATGGCATCTCTAGCACATTCAACTTGAATAAAAGAATGAATGAAGGAAACCCTTTTCATCATCAAATTTTGGAGGAGAAGAATTAGTTGACTACCTTTCCACGAAAGATGTGTTACTTGTTAACAACAATTCTCACTAGATTTTTTTTAACCACTCACTATATTTGTGATAATATAATTTATTTTCTCAAAGCTCTTAAAGGGAAAAGAATATCACTTTATCAGCTAGCTGGCTTCCCACCAGTTTTTCTGAAAGTTTCCTTTTAATGGTCACATCTGGCAATAAAATAACTTCCCATTCCCAGGTATTGATATTATGCATAATTACTCACAGATGGCCAGGGAGCCACCCCAGCCCAGGCAGCACAGACACATCCTCAAGGTCAGCTTGTCCATCTGCATCAGACTCCTGGAAGATAATTCAAGAGATCTGTGTTGCAGAATTACTGCCCAAATCCACCTTCAGCTCATCATAAAACTGCCATTCAGACCAAAAATTTGAATATATTAAAAGCTTACCTCTCATCCAAAACAATGAAATAGAATTGATTATATTCTCAATGCTTCACATTGGAGAATAGAAGTTTAATTTATTGGGAAAAAATAAGCAATTTATCTATTTATGCTTCAAAGTGCAACAATCAGAGCTTTTAAGATAAATTTAGCTTACACTCTTAAGAAAGGATTAAATGTTCTTGATTCATACTATTTAGAAAAATACAGAGAAAATGCAAATATGTCTTCTTTCCCACATCCTTGAAAATAGATCCTTGAACATTCAGTCATAAACCTCTTGGGTAATTCAGCCCCAAATCTGGAAGACCTTGAATTCTATTGTTGTAGTTTGATCTACAGGAAAATTCCTGGAAACTTCTCTTTATGAAATTGAATTTGTCTTGCTTCCAGTTCTTTCTAACATCCCAAGCTCTTTTGATGTGGTCACATTAAAGACTGAAGAAGAAACAATGAAACCTTAGGGAAGCAAATATAATAGTACCCTTTCTTCTCCAAATAAATCCATTCACCATTGTCCATTCTTTTAATGAGTCCCATATACTGAGCATTTATCCTCCAAACCTTGTTTATATTTGAGAACCTCTTTGTTATCATCCACTAGTCTTTCTTTAACAAAAATCTTATTAGCAATATAATCCCATCTCTAAGACATATTTTAAAGGTTTTGTTAAAACATTTGTTTGCAGCCTGTTCATGGGAGATGGCTCTTAAGGATTAACAATCATAGTTTAGGAACTGTGATGAGTCAGTAAACCAGACCTGTCTGCTCAGAAGCAAGCATAAGGATCAGTTGGAGGAGGCAAGTTAAATGATATCCTTCCCCTAGCCACGGCTTTACTTACTGATCTTGTTTGAATATTTGCCCACAACATTTTCCCCAGACACCTCTGAAAGGATTTTAAATAGCAACGCTTTTCTGTGAGCCATCTGGCAGCTTCCTGGAAAGCAGCAGAGCAAGATGTCCCCACTCACAGAGATTAATTAGATTCCCAGGAGAACCTTTCAAAACTGATCATTTACAACAAGAGGCTCACTGTGGGCCAAACTCGCTTTTAGGTAGCACTCACTGAACTGATAGGCATACGGGCAATCAACACTTGAACAATCACGGGCTCAATTCTCAAGCATAGAGAAGTGGTAAGAGAAAAGGCTACATTAACACTGAAGTCTTTCTTATGCAAAGGGGTAGAGGCAAAAGAACATCCCCCAAAGAAGATCAACACCCAGATACAATGTGCTGTTCAGTCAAGAAGCATGTATGGAGCACCTACTATGTGACAGACACGGTTAGGCACTAGGAATATGCAGATGACAAGGTACAGTCCTCGCATGTCTTAGAAAGGAGAGACAAAAAGGAGCAAATGTAATATGGTTTAGTTTGAAGGTTATTGAAATAATAAAAGAACTAAAGCATAAAAGAAAGATGAAGGCTTAATCCCAGTGAGAAGTAAATGCACCAGAGAAGAGAGTATAAACTTAATATAAACAGTCATCATTTCTTGAAGACTAATTGGATGTGGGAGGTGTGGAGAGAAAAGCATTCAGGTTTGGGAGGTTGAATAGGGAATGTAGGAGGAATTCAGATGAAGGGAAGTCTGAAAAAGAGATATCAAACGGGTGTCAGTGTGTAGGATGGATTAAAGTCATGGAAAAGGATAATCGTCTATTATCCTGTAAGAAAAGACAAAAACCAAGATCATATTCTGAAAAACACCAAGTTTAGTAGACAATAGAATAAGAGAATTTAGTGAAGGAGACTAAGAAATGACAGTTGGTGAGCAAAGAAAACAAAACAGAGTGGCTTCTGAAATGCCAAGGAAAGTTTCAAAATAAGGAGCAGTCCTATCAAACATCTCAGAAGAGTTAAGATGGGAACTGAAAAAGAAAAAGTATTCCTGGGATTTGAAAATTAGGAAAATGTTATTAAACTTGGCCAGAGCAGTCAACAGAACCCTGGAAACAGCACTGCATGCTGGGCATATTGGTGTTTCAGGAGCCATTTAATCTATCATCCAACAGACCCTTAACTGAAGAACTTAACAAATCACACTGGCTGAGAACTAGAGTATGTGTTCAATGATTATTCTCAACTTTTACATAATAAAAATCCAGGCCAGCTATGAGAGATGGAGTTTTTAGGGTGGATGCCATGGCTCATGCCTATAATCCTAGCACTTTCAGAGGCCAAGGTGAGAGGATCACTTGAGGTTAGGAGTTCAAGACCAGCCTGAGAAAGAGCGAGCCCCCATCTCTACAAAAAAATAGAAAAATTAGTGAGGCATGGTGTCATGTACTGGTAGTTCTGGCTACTTGGGAGACTGAGGCAGGAGGATTGCTGGAGCCCAGGAGTTTGAGGTTACAGTGAGTTAAGAGGATACCACTGCACTCTAGCCCAGGGCATCAGAGGAAGACCCTGTTTCACAAAAAAAGAAAAAGAGAGAGAGAGAGATGGAGTTTTTGTCAACTTGCTTAAAATATTCTGAATCAAATAAGTTTGGATGCCAGCAGTGCAGTGGGCGTGTAGGGTCGCCAGGCATTAACCCTTTGTTTGCTGTATCATGGAGAAGTTCAGGTATCTCTGAGGCATCTTAAAGAGCAAATAATGCATATTGCACCCAGCTACATTGTCCCACAGAGGATGGGCTTTCCTGTCAACTCTTCACCTCATAATTATCTACTCTTCTCTGCTAACACCTTCTCATTATTCAAAAATGCCCATATCAGTGTTGATACCACTGAAGGTTTAGATAATACATTATAGCACAGAAACTAATATCTTCTAAAGGCAGTAATTACATTTAATTTCCTGAAAATTCTGAATATGATTATACTGAATGTGTTTAGTATAACATTGAATCACTTTACAAATTTAAACTACCATTTTAAAGTAATGTCCAAACTGTCTTAAGTATGAAAATGTAGGAAAATAATTTTCTGTCTCTCTTGATAAGACCTGCTCTCTCTCTAAATTACACATGTAAATACCAATTGACTCAGTCTGTTAACTTCTGAAAAGTAAAAGATAAAAATAAGGTAATTTCCTAGAAGCAAGTTTAACTTGTATTCTTTATAATAATGGATGTTTTTCTTACTTGTAATAAGTATTATAGGCTATGACTTTCTGCTCATTTCTCTTTTTTATTTACCTCATCTTTATTTGGTAAATGAGAATTTTTCTCAACTCACCATCAAAATCCATAATTTCCATCAAAATTAAGAGTGTAGAATGTCCAAATCTTTTCTGAATCTTAAATGTCTTGCTAATTTAGAAAAGAGAGTTCCTTAAACTATGTCTTCACAATATCAAACTATGTCCTCACAATAGACATTCAGAAATACTGAGGAAATAAGACCAAAAACTTAGTGAACAGAGTAAATGTAAGTGGAAGCCTCAGAGATGTATTCATTTGCCACTTGAGCCAGAGATTCACCATTGTTCTATTTTTATTTCATAACCTGGCTTTGATTACTTCTAAGAGTACAGTCAGAAAGATTCAAGAGATTTGGAATATCTGATACCCAGGACTAGAAGCTGAGTGCAGAAATATTTTGTAGCTTTTTGTTCTCATCTCAGTGGCCAGTTTTAGTAAATTATGCATTAAATACCTTCCCCCTGCTTTTAAAAAAAATCCTACTATTTCCTTTTAGTGAGGGTGATTACATCCTTAACATAGAAGGAGACTATGTTTTTGTCTTTACAGGCAAAAGAAAGGTCAACCTGAAGAGACTTGAAGGGGAGAAAAAATATCCATGGAATAGAGTAGTGTCTGCCAGAGAAGATAAGGAAATCAGGCTAAGTGTCCTAATCTTGCAAGAAAAGAGAAGTAGCACACTGAACCACTCTGGGCCAAGAAAAGACTTTCAAGTTTGCATGGGAAGATCCATACGCATTTCTCGTCTATTCAGAGAATGTACTGAAATCTCATGTTTATAGTCAGAGGCTTGGTGCTAAATAAACATGCCTATGCTGTACTGCTCTCTCCTTGTATTTATTTCCAGCAAGTTTAAACAAAAATAGCATCTTAGAACTCCTACTTGCTCACTAACTTCCACTGAGAAAATCTTAATTTTGGTTTTACATCTTCTTTCTTTTCATCCCTCTGCCTCTCAACATTGGATGCCTATTCCTACCAAGTGTCTGATGGAAACAGATGAGCATCTGAATTTCTTTTGATACTTTTGCAAGCTGGCTCTGCACAGAGGCACTGAACAAATGCTTTTGAAGATAATGTTATTGAAGGGGGGGAAGTAGTATGATATCAGGATATATTAACAGTAGTGCCACTTGCGAAGAGTCAGGGAGCAACCTTCCAGCTCTTTTTGGCGATGGTTTAACACTAATAAAATACTGTCCCAGTGTTTGCCTTTGCAATTTTAATGAATGTGAGGAAATTTGAGCGGGGCTAGAGAAGGGCAAAAAAGTAATATATAATAAGAAAAATAGAAAACTGTTATTTGGAGAAAAGATTAAAGACACTGGATCATTCAATCTGGAAAAAAAAAGCTTAAGGGGAAATTTAATGACAAGTGTTATAGCGAACAAAAAATAAACCAAATTATTCTTCATCTTGACCAAGGAAACAATGAAGGGAAATGTGCTAAAATGAGAAAAATAGGGAGAGAGCTTGATTAGGCATAAGAAAGAAACACTTGGCCTCAACATTGAAACTTTGGTGTATACTGCCAAAAAAAGTTGTGAAATTTCTTGGAAACATCAATAACAATCTGTACTAATTGGTGAAGACGTTTCTCTCTGCAAGAAAAAGTTTAAATCAGTAACTTTTTGAAGTCCCTGTTCTGCGGCATATTTATAAAAAAGTAGCTACCTAAAAGATAAGGTCAAACAGAAATTTCCAAGCCCAAAACAGTTTGTTCATAAATAATATTTAGGTCTCTGACATCTCAAAGTTTTATTTGATTAGATTTGAGAAGCCAGAAGTTTACAGTAAAAGGTTTTTTTTATTATTATTTTTACCATGTGGCTCTGTCTCTGTTTCTTATACTAGCATTTCATTTTAATAGGTTGGACCCTTTAGGGCTCTAAGGTTATTAAAAAGAAGATAAAGACATTCTGGCTTACAAAATATAAGACATACAAATTAACTCCCTGAAAAGGCTTATATATATTTTTTTTAAAAAGATAAAAAATAAAACCTTCTTCCACAGCTACAATTCATGGTCCCATCCCAGATGAATTTCCTTCACAACGTCATAACATCCTACCCCATGTGGTTTCCTAATGCCTGATGAACAAAACATGAAGGGGCACAGAGAGAGCTGAAGACAGAAAGGGAGCAAGAACACGACCAGAAAGTATGAAAGAACAAGAGTAAGGCATTTAAACTTTATCTTGATGGGATGGGAGCATTGAAAGATTTTAAGTAGAAAAGGCACATAATCCAATGTTTATTCCATCAAAATCATTCTGAAACTGTGGAGAATAGAGTTGATGAGGTGAAACTGGATGTGAGACATGATTATGGCTTAAACATGGTAGTGGAAGTCAAGACGGAGTATTCCGAGCAGATTCCAGAGATATCCAAGGGGCACAGTTGATAAGGCATAGTGATTCATTGGACGGAAGACACAGTTGGTGAATGAGAAAGAAAAATCCGGGACAATTCCCAAGTGTCTATCTGATTTCCATAGAAAATTTGTGCCCCCACCCACCTACCCAAAATGCATATGTTGAAACATAATCCCCTATGTAATGGTATTTGGGAGTGAGACTCTTGGGAGGTAATTAGGTGATAAGGGCAGAACCCTCATGAATAGGATTCATGCCCTCATAAAGGAAATTCCAGAGACCATCCTGACCCCTTTACCATGTGAGGACTCAGGGAGAAGACAGCTGTCAATGAAACAGGAAGCAGATGCTGAATGTGCCAGAACGTTGATCTTGGACTTCCCAGCCTCCAAAACTGTAAGAAATAAATTTATGTTGTTTATAAACCACCATATCTTTGGTATTTTTGTTACACCAGTACAAACAGACTAAGAAATTGATATAAAGAAAGACTAGGAGGCTGTGCCTGGTGGCTCATGACTGTAATCCTAGCATTCTGGGAGGCCAAGGCAGGAGGATTGCTTGAGGTCAGGAGCTCAAAATCAGCCTGAGCAAGAGTGAGACCCCATCTCTACAAAAAATAGAAAAATTAGCTGGGCATGGTGGTACACGCCTATAGTCCTAGCTACTCAGGAGGCTGAGGCAGGAGGATGGCTTGAGCCTAGGAGTCTGAGGTTGCAGTGAACTATGATGATACCACCGCACTCTACCCGGGGTGACAGAGTAAATCGCTGCCTCAGAAAAAAGAAAGAAAGAGTGGGAGGATGTAGATGCTTCTTTTTTTTACTCAGTTATTTCTTGCCCACAAGCCCCAAGAGTACAGATGAAAAGACTCCCAGAAGTTGTATGAACTCCTCGAAATCTTTTTCTTCCTTGGATCAAGGCATACATTCAGTCAAACAAATAGTTGTATTGCCTTTAATATATTTCTGAAGTTCTTTCTGAGATATCCTTGCTTAATCTTCAAAACAGCCCCATAAATTATTTGACAAAGAAACCTAACCATAAAACTAGTATGTGAGCATGCAAGCCCTGGAATCTAATTCCCCTGACTTGCTTCACAGCACTTCAGGTTTTTATAAAATCTTATCCCCAAAACTCAAGCAATTCTTTTCCCTAAAGCACATCATTTCCGAGGGCAAATCAAAACTCCAACTACTCTGAATCTTATGTGCAATATCAAATCCACTCAGGATATGATTTTCAAGTTTATTTGCCAACTCTGATAAGCTGTTCTGATGGTTTCTACATTAGCACTCCCCTGGCGACTGTCTAAAGAGTCATCATGCAGAGTTTTAATTGGATCCGCCTAACACACTCCTGGAGATTAAAGGTAAGTGCTTCCAAGAGGAAAGGAAAGTAATGAAACAGAAGAGCTTAAAGTCAGGTTGTGAGATTGCAAGAGAAAGAAGTAGAACAATCATACAGTATTTACATCTATGACAATAATAGTACAAGCCCTACTAAAGAAACAATTTAGAGTTTTTCTCAGGCAAAATTTTTCAGAGATGGACAATAGGAGATCAAAAGTAGCCATTTAATTATTCACTAAATGCCAGCTACGATCCTGAAATGAGTCTCCAGGATAATGTTTAATCCCATGACTACAGGTAGGTTAGGCTATTTAAGGGGAAAAAAGAAATTATGATTGTTTTTAAACTGGGTGAACTTTGATTCAATTAGTCAAGGCGGTGGGCTAAAAATTTCTTAGAAAAGAACTGCCCTTTTGTTTAGGAGACTTTACTGGACATGTTTTGCTATGAAAGATACTGTCAAGTGGGCAAAGAAAAGATTGGAAGAGTTTAAATAAATATTAAAACCTTCAGCATAATAAATTAACAAAAACAAGTTCCATTTGCCCTTGGAAGACAAAGAGGACTGGGATTTTCTTATATCTTTGAACGTTTTTCTGTCTTACTTACTCTTGTCCCTTTTTCACATTCACCCATAATATATCATATACTCTGTCTTTCTTAGTAAAACATATCCTATCATCATTTTTATATCATTGCTCTTTTCCATCTCTAAGATTATATGTTCACCATGAAAATTTCATTTATGTGTAGTCACTTTTAGTTGCTTCTGAATGTGGCTGTCATCTCTATAATATTTTTTTACATTTGAGGAAATACTATTTACAGACAATAAAATGTACCAAACTTCTATGTATAGTTTGATACTTTATCAATTATATTCAGCCATGTAACTATCATCCCATTGAAGATATACAATAATTCCATCTTCTTCCATAATTCCTTTGTATCACACGTTAGGATACTGTGGGACAATTTCTTACAATTTTTGAATCCCTTTTGTCTAATTCAGAAGGTCTGGTATGCCTCAAATATTTCTGAAGTTTTAACAAAATGTCTAACAGTTGTATCTTTAATCTTTACTTTGAGACCATTCCTTACCCTGAGAAGTTTTTCTGATCTAGAGAGGCTGAGTATTAATTTTATTTTCAAATCAAGCAAGTTCTGGGCCTTGTTATTTCCTCTAAATTCTGCTTGCAAACTAGACAACCCCCTCTTTATTTCCTCTCTCTCTTCCCACACTTTATTGTGTACAGCTAATAGAAGCCAAATGATAAACTCAAAATTTTGCCTGATAATCTCCTGGCCAGAGCCATAAATTCATTTGCTTTGTTTTCTATTTTATAATTTATATGAGGAAAGAGTTTGGGCAATATTGCCACTAATATGTAAGACAAGTCACCGTTTTTCAAACTTCCAACAATCCATTCACTATTTTAGCCACCAATTGCTGACAAGTATCAAAACCAATGCCACATGTTTTAGGTTTTGTTATGGCAGTGCCCCACTTCTAGGTACCAATTTCTGTTTCAGTTATCTAGTGCCACATATTAAATAATTCTATTACTGGTTCCTAAAAATGACAATCATTTTATTTGTGCATAATACTGGGAACCAACAATTTGGGCTGACCCAAGATCAATGGTTCTTTTTCTGGTCTTCCCTAAATCATAATGTGGCTGGACTGACTGCAGCTGGATGCCTAAAAAGACTGCACTCCTGTGACTCACATGTTTGGTGGTTGGTGCTGGCTGTCCACTGTTTCTTCTTCTCCATCTCATCATCTCTCATTCTCAAGAGAGCCAGCTTAGGCTTTCTCACATGACAACCTCAGGGTGCAAAAAACAGAAGTTCTTGTCCTAGGATCAGAAATTTCACAATATCACTTGTCACACTGAATTAAGGAAAACAAGCCGTAAGGCCAACCAGGATCCAAGAGGTGAAAAATAACTCCACCTCTTGATGGGAGGAGAAACAATATCATATTGAAAAGGGCATTCACTAAAGGAATGGAGTGAATGATTGCAGCCAGGCTTTGCAAATAGTCTGTTACTTCCCACAAATGTTCACACATTGTATTTTCACTACCATTCAATTCAAAGTATTTTCCAATTTCCCATTTGATAAGTTTGACTAAGTTATATTTAGAATAAATGTTGCTAATTTCCAGATATTTGGGGATTTTCTGGTTATCTCATTTTATGGATTTCCAATTGAATTTCCTGTGATCAAAAAACATATGTGCTGTAACTCCAACGCTTTAAAATTTATAGAGACTTGTTTCATGGCCTTTCATAAGGTCTATTTTGGTGAACATTCCAGGTGTACATTGAAAGAATATATATTCTGTAGTTGGGTTTAGTGTTCTACAAACATTAATTAGGTCAAATCAATTAGTTGATAATGATATTCAAATCTTCTCTATACATACTGATATTTTGTCTACTGGTTCTATTACTTATTCAGAGAAGGAATGTATACTTAAAGATTCTTCATAGAAACAGACCAATAGGATTATATGTATGTGAATGATGTTTTTGCTCCCCTCCAAAACAGTTTATATGTTAAAATCCTAACCTCCAAGTTGAGGCAGCGTCTTTTTGGTAGGTGATTAGTTTGTAAGGGTAAAGGCTTCAATGGGATTAGTGCCCTTATAAAATAACTTAAGAGATTTCATTCACTCCTTCCACTATATGAGGACACAGTGAGAAAATGGCCATCAGGTAACAGGTTGTCATTAGACACTGAATCTGCCTGTGCCTTGATCTTGGACTTCCCAGCCTCTAAAACTGTGAAAAATAAATAATTTCTGTTGTCTATAAGCTACACAGTTTATGATATTTTGTTATAGTAGCCTGATCAGTCAAGACTATAAATATATGTATATGTGTGTGTGTGTGTGTGTATATATATATATATATATATATATATATATATATATATATGCCAAGAAAGAGAGGAGAGACAGAAGAGAGAGAGAAATTGTGAGGAATTGGCATGTGCAATTAATGAGGCTAAGAAGTCCCACAATATGTGTCTGCAAGATGGAGACCCAGGAAAGCTGGTAGTATAGTTCCAGCCTGAGTTCGAAGGCCTGAAAACCAGTAGAACCAATGATGCAAGTTCCAGTCTTAAGACCAAAGGCATTTGAAGACCTTAAACCACAGTTACTTGCAAACATAAGGGTACAAGACCATGAGATGCAAGACAATGAGAGTTCAAAATTGTGATAGTTCAAGATTGCAAATATGTTTCTCTTTTTCAGACTTTTTATCAGTCTGTACTTACTTTGCAAAATTCCCATGTGAAAGAATTACTGTCCACAGAGGGTTGACTTTGTGTTCTGGGCTCTTCCAGTTTCAAGTCTGGTTTGCTATCCCTCTTGTTCATCAAAACTTTATTGGTTTCTCTCCAACTCACAAAAGATTTCCTCCTCTCCTTACCCTACCCTAAATCTCTGCAACTGACCCAAGGTATGGAAGCATCCTCCAGTTCTACTCTATATAGGAACATAGGGAGGGATCTCTGTTCTGAAATCTTTAGATTTCTTTAGACTCCTGTAGCCTTCTTTGCATCCACAGCTCTTAGACGACTTTAAAAAAATGTGTGTGTGTGTGTGTGTGTGTGTGTGTGTGTGTGTGTGTGTGTGTGTGTGTATCTGGGATTTCTTGTTATTTTTTTTTTTTTTTGCTATGGTAAAAGGCTTTAATAACAGACTGAATGTGATTTTATAGGCAACCAATTAGCAGATTAATGAACCATTTAACTTTCTTAAAACCAATATTCCCAAGAAAGATGAACCCCAAATGCATCCTCTTATAATGACCAACATAACTATGTACAAATGAAGTCAATGGTGTACCCCATTAGCACACTGCGTTGTTTGTTAATAAAACAAGCCCTCTCCCACCCTGAGCCCTGGCCCCCTGGCAAACATAGATAACTGATTGTGCACTGTGTGATGATACCATTAGGTCAGAACTTTGGTTCATGCAGTCGGCTGCCATAGAGGTTTCACCCAAAACCCACAGCCCCGGCACCCAGTCAGTCAGTGGTGGTGGCTCGTGGCATCAGCCGTGCTCCTTCCACAACACCAGGTGAATACTGTGGTCAGGCATGCTGGTGGCAAAGACCAAGCCTGTGTCATTGTGCCCATCGTGTACATTCAGCCAGGACGCTTCGCCTGCCAGGAAACTTGAGCCTCTCTTTGATTTCCTGTACTCTGGCAGATGCCAGCAACTAATCAGGCTCTCTGTCCGCAAGTCCATGACGTACAGGTAGTGGTTGTCAAATAGCAGGGCAAAGATATCTCCAAAGCCAATCAAGGCCAAGTTTGCTATTTCAGGAGTCTTGATGACCCTGAGAATATCATAACTGGCAAAGTCCCACTGGTAGAGACCTAGTGCTGAACTACAGACAATGTATTTGCCATCAAAATGAAGTCTTGGCTGCAGACAGATACTTCTATCCTCAGAGACAGACAATGTCTTTAAGCACTTGCAGTTGATTTCTCTCCCAATTGGACAAATTTTGATCTCATATTTGTCTGCACTTAAGAGTATGTAGTCTCCAGGGCTGTGCAAGAGAGACTTGACTTTGCACTTCTGCAAAACCACCTTGGTGACCCATTCCATGTGCCCGGTTAGTGTGTTGAGGCATGTCCCAGCAGATAAAGCCAATACTTTCACAGTGAAGTCTGCAGAGCCACTCACCAAGATATCCAGTTCATCACTGTAGTCCACACTAAACACCGCCCCCATGTGCCCCCAGAAATGCTGGGTTCTGGCTCTGGAACTCCACTCCCAGCAGGCCACAGTGTTGTCAAAGGAGCATGTCACAAGCTTTTGTTCATCGAACTTCACCGCTGCACAAGTGTGGGTCTGGATGCCATAAACACACTGCCCTGTACTCACATCCCACAGCTTTGCAGACAAGTCATCTGACCCTACAGAGAAGTCCATCTTTATAGTAAAGTGCATACACTCTGGCACTTTGTCCAATTAATGATTAGGTCTCAAACGCTTCATGGCCCTCCAGTTGCTTCATTCTCAAAATAGCCCTCAAATAAACCTCCTTCCAATGCAAAGCATCCTGAACAGAATCATCTACCTGCCAGCCCACATTTTTACATGCAGTCTGCCACATCTCTGTACAGGTACTTATCACCTTATTCCACTGTTTAGAGACGAGGCAGCGCGTGAATGAAGTCTGAAGATCGAGCCATTTTAACAAATAAAAATTGAGCTCCAGGGGAAGGAATCTGAGGAAGTCTCACTTCAGGAGATCCAGGTTATTGGAGAGATGCCTGAGCTGGACTTCCCCACTCAGACTACTCAGGTGATCCAGAGTTTCATTTTTCTGCAAGTCCGTCAGAGAAAGCAAGGTAACAGAAATGTTATCAAGCCATGTCTCAAAGTTCTTTCTCTCCATAAGGTTATGGAAAAATTTACCTGAGCGAGCACCACTTGGGCCCGTGACCTCGCAACGGGCTCACACCGACTAGGCGCGCGCGGGCCGCCAGAGCTTCCCAGCGGCCGCGGCCGCCCCGCAGCTGTGGAGCCTAGACCTATGGCCGCCGCTCCCAGTCCTGATTTCTTGTTGTTATGATAGTACTATTGGCTCTTCACCTCTTTCTACATTCTAACCAGAGGCAGCAACTTCATCTCTGCAATATTTCTATTTTTTTCTCAAGCTTCACCAGTTTGGTCTTCATCTCCCTCTATTTTTTACAATTTCTTCCTTAAATTATTATATGCCTTCTTTGAGTTTTTAAAAACTCATTTTTTGTAATTTTTTTAAATATAGAAAACTGTTTTTTAAATAATCTGCTTTTCCTTAGGTTTTTCTTCTTATAATGTATGTCATTTATCTCCTTTTTTAGAAATGTATCTCAAACTGGTCCCTCTCTTCTCATAGCTTATCTCTGAATTCAACACTTTAAGAATATTGTGGGAAAAGACAGAGAGAGTGACACGAAGCCCTTCAGAATCTTGATTAGGGTGTATTGCCTTAATCACTCTTTTACAAAATCTGCTTTCTTGTTTTGCTTTATTCTGGTCTGCAGACATGTCTCTGCAGTTTTTTCTGTTTAAGAAATTTTGGATGTACCTCAATCCACAAACTCTCTAGATTATTATCTGGAAATATTCCATCTTTACTTTCCTCCTCCATCCTAAATTTTCTCTTAACTAGGAGCTAGATTTCAGATATAAGAAACAATTTTCCATCAGATTTCCCCTTTTATTTTAAAGTTTTGTTATATTCTCTGGTTGCCCATCCATCTCTCTGGCTCACATCACTTTACTCAAATAATAGCTGAACAGTCTTTTGTAAGAGTAGAAGACTAGGAGGCAGGGCTGAGACCAGATGCAGGAGCTTGAAGATTGGGTGCAGGTGTTAAAGTAAACGACCTTCAAGCAGAAACTAACTAGAAGGGCTGATAACTGCAGGCAAGAACCAGCTCAAACTGGCTTGTCAGCTACCTCTGTGACTTTACATGAACTTTGTCTAATTACAATACCATTTATAATATGGTTTTACAATTTCTCCACCCTTGAAATCACCATGACAGTTCTGAGAAAATCATATAAAATATTACAGTGGGAGGAAACACAGTTCTAGGAATTACTACCCAAATTCTTAGTAGAATCCAATCCCTTAGCCTTAAATATTCCTCTCCTCAATTAGTAAGACTTCAAAAGGCCAAAAACCACTTCCTCTTGGGGCAGCTGCTCTTTTTTGAGCCTGCCTGCTCTCCTCCCTGAGAGGGTACTTTTGCTTTCAATAAAAAAGCTGTCACTTGCTTGGCTTATGTGTTACGTCCTGAAATTCTTTTCCCCGTGATCACCAAGAACTTGGAAAAACCTCCACTCAGAGGCAAGTAACACTTTCAAGACTGTAACATTTACTTTTACAATTTCCTGCTAAAGATTAGAGGAGACAGGTCAGCACTATGCATGATCTGCCTCATTCCAGTTTATATCCCATATATTTGGCTGGTTTGTGACAAATTCAGGGTATGTGAATGCAGCCATTTCCTTTATTTATTTATTTTTTTTGAAAATGAAGAGAAACTTCACCCCTTCGCCACACCCCTCCACACACACACATACACACATGCACACATCTTTTGGTTGGATATGTTTCTTTGGCAGTTTCGGAGTAAATGAAACGGAGACAAAATGTCTCTTTCCCACAATCTTTAACTAAAAGTTCTTTCTTCAAATACACATTTAATATGTAATTTGAAACTGAAAAGCCAAGGATGTGACACAATTATGTTACATGTCTAGAATAAACATGTTTTTATACTTCTCATCCAGACAATTTAATCTGAAAAGCTTCTTGAGGCTGAAGTATTGACCAACATTATTCTGCAGCTAAATTACAACTGAGAACTAGGAGTCCATTTCCTTCCACAAATGATTCACAAGAAGAAATGAAGAATAGTTAGTTATTGAGCAGCTTCATGTCACTATCGCAATGATTGTTAACTCTGCACTCGGGTTCATAAAACCAGTGAAATCAAAGGAGTTCAGCTGAAAATAATCAAATTGTCTCTAAGTTCATATCCAAATTTAGCACTCCATGGAGTTATATGTATTCCATGAAGCATTTTTTAAAATCACACAATAAAAATCCAATCTATGAATAATTTCTCCTACATCCAGTAATACATTCAAAAACTGAGAAATACTTTCAACAGCATTTACTAAATACATGCTAATCTCCTCCCACTTGAGGGACTGGAGGCACCAAAACGACAGCAATAGATCTTAAATCCATATTTCCAATTTAGTATTAATTAGACTCTCATGTTATGCCCCCAATTTAGCAAGCAAAAGGGAACTCTAAAAGTTTCTAGTCTGAAACTAAGCAGTTATAACTAAATATTTTTAGGTGTTCTCATTAGATAAAAACAGACATTTCTGAAACAGTCTAAAAATCCTTTTTCATATTCAGCCTGTCCAGTAGAACCCAACTAACTCTCAATTAGCCCACCTCATATAAATAAGTGTGATAATAAATCATTAAATCCCTATTTCTAAGAAGTTTGCCCATGTGCCTACCACTTTCATCCTCACTAGTAACTGTCAGATGATGTAGGAAAAGAAAAAAGAAATATGTTTATATTTCTCAGCAAAAATGAAATCAGCAGAGGGAGGAAAGATACCAACAGTCTATACAGTGATTATATAAACACTGATCTCTAGACTTCTTTTTTTTCCCTAAACTTGGAAAGGAACAGCATTCTTGTAACTCAAAAGAAAACTGTAGAAGCAACATAACTCTTAAGAACATGCTATTCTGCAGTAAACAATTACATTCATTTGGGAATAATTTCCACAAAGAAATATATGTATTAAAGAAAAACTCTACAGTTCTCACATCAGAAATTTATGGTCCCAATTGGATGATTCAATCATTGGTCTAAGGAAGTTTGCTTTTAAAATACTCACTTTGAAAAAAACCCTGAAAATTGATTTTTAACTAAGTACCTCTCTATTTCTCTCATATCAAATCGTATGAGGTCCTTCCACACAAGTTATAACTACAGCTTAAAACAGAAAAAGATAATTTTGCACAAGCTTATTTTCATCTCATTGTGAAAACTGCTCATAGTAAACAGGGAGAAATAAAAATGTGTTCTTCACTTATGTGATCATTGCCCAATTTTTTAGATATGACAAACAGTAACTGCACTAGAGAAATGTCTTGCTTCTGGATGCCTTTAGTATTCATCATCATTGCTGTTTATGTGCTCATGTCTAGCTAAAGACATTTCACGGCACAATTTCCAGGAGCCAGTACTTTTAAAGTTACCTGAAAAGCCCATTTTTCTTTCCAATTCTTCCTTATTAGTAGAGGGTCTTTGCTTTACTCGATTTGAATTCTGCTGAGAGCTCTCAGCAATGGTCTATCCAAGATGCTGTTGGTCCCTTTCTTTTGTGCCATTTGAATCATCTGTCCTTCATCCTCCACCTCCCTAGAAACAGCTTTCCAGAGAATTATGTGGAATACCAAGTCAGGCTCATGGTGAAAGGACATCATCAAAAGGTTACTCTCAGTGGAGGAAGGAGGAGCTCTTCTCTATTGACCATCAAATGTATCATAGTACACCACTATCAGAATTTCTTTCCCTAGTTTTGTTTTCAGCAAACCCTATCCTGTTACAATTTGTGTCTATTTCTAGCTTTGATGCTAAGGAATTGGGTGCACATCCTAGTATTAGACCAACTCTTTCTCAAATTGCAAGTAAATCCCTTTGTTTATGTATTTGCCAATGGGGAGGGGATCATTGTCCCTTTTTAGTTGAAACAAAAGAGACTCAAAACACTTACTGTAGCAGGAACATAACGCACACCAATAGTCTCAGCTTGTGGTAGCCTCAGACTGCCTAATATTTCTTACAAGTGTGGCACCGTCATCAATAAGTCTGACTTACTGATATCAGAATACAACCAAGAAAATAGAGTTTAGTGGCTAATGTTACTGATGGTGAGGAACATAGATTTCTATAGTCATATTGTCAGTGACACCCCACCCCCAAAAAACCATGACTGTTTTTGTTTAAACCTAATATATGGTTTTGGTTAGTTGGATGCTAACACCAAATCACTCTTGAATACATCTTCATTTGTCGTATTAAATACGTCATGCAATCCTTTTTGCAACTGGAAAATTGGGCAGAGAGTAGAGAGGTCTGTGACTGACATAATGTTAGATAACAAAAAGTTTAGGTCAGCTGTAACCCTTTTTGCCACTTTAGTTGGAATTACAGAGAGTCAGTAAAGGCAAGCAATTAAGATTACTGAAGAAGAAAGGTCTCTATCTTTTCTGTCTCTGTTTCTATATATGAATATATTTACAACATATATACATAGAGGCATATATGTAACATATATATACACACAGTATATTTTTAATTATACAGGTAAATCATGACTACATATTGAAAGCATTAAAACAGTTGAGAAAAGATCAAAATTCCTCTTAGAGCAACACTTTTCTCTAGTCCCATTTTATCATTCCCTAGGGATACTCCACTGTCTATTTTTATATCATCAACTTTTTTTCCTTCCACATGTGAATGAGATCATGTAGTATTTACTTCAAGCTCATCCATGTTGCCATGAGTGACAGAATTTCATTCTTTTTATGGCTAAATAGTATTGGCCACTGTGAATAGTGCTGCAATAAACATTGGATTATATATATCCCTTGGACATACTGATCTCATTTCCTTTGAACATATACCAAGTACTGAGATTGCTGCATCATATAGTAGTTCTATTTTTTAATTTTTTGAAAAACCTTCTTGCTGTTCATATAATGGCTGTACTAATTCAAATTCCCATGAACAGTCTATAGAAGTTCCCCTTTTTCCATATCCTTGTCAGCATTTATTTTTTGTCCTTTCGATAACAGCCAGTGTAACAGGTGTGAGGGGGTATGTAATTGTGATTTTGTTTTGCATTTCCCTAATGATTAGTAATGTTGATCATGTTTTAATATATCTCCTGGCCATTTGTATGTTTTTTTTTTTTTTTGATAAATGTTCTGTCCAGGTCTTTTATTCATTTTTAAATCAGATTATTTGATTTTTTTGCTATTGAGTTATTTGAGTTCCATATTTTTCTGGATATCAACCCCGTGTCTGATGCACAGTTTATGAATATTTTCTCCCATACTGGTTATCTCTTCACTCTCCTTTGCAGAAGATTTTAGTTTGATTTAATCCCATTTGTCTATTTTTGCTTTTGTTGCCTATGCTTTGGGAATCTTATGCAAAAAATCCTTGCATAGACCAATATCATTATTTCTTCTGTGTTTTCTTCTAGTATTTTTATCACTTCAGATCTTACATTTAAGTCTTTACTTATTTTGTGATGATTTTTGTTTATGGTGAAAGATTGAAGTCTAACTTCATTCTTCTGCTTGTAGATATCTAGTTTTCCCAGCACCATTTATCGAAGATCTTGCCCTTTCTCCATTGTGTGTTTTTGGCACCTCTGTCAAAAATCAATTAGCTGTAAGTGCATGGATTTATTTCTGTGTTCTCCATTCTGTTCCACTGGTCTATGTGTCTATTTCTATGCCAGTCCCATGCTGCTTGGATCTCTTTTGGTTTTTATTTGCATGGAATATCTTTCCATCTCTTCTCTTTCATTTTATGTGTGTCCTTACCAGTGAAGCGAGTCTCTTGTAGGCAGCATATAGTTGAATCTTCTTTTTTTTTTTTAATCCATTCAGCCACTCTGTCTTTTAATTGGAGCACTTTCAAGGTGCTCCTTGAAATTAATCACTTGTGAAATTAATCACAAGGTGATTATTGATTGGTAAGGGCTTCTTACTATCATTTTGCTCAGTGTTATCTAGTTGTTCTGTGGATCTTTTTTTTTCTTTCTTTCTTCCTCTTTTACTGTCTTCCTTTGTGGTTAAATGATTTTCTCTAGTAGTATGTTTTGATTTTTGCTTCTTATTTTTAATGTATCTATTATAGGTTTTGCTTTGTGGTTATCATGAGGCTTATAAAAAACATAGATATAACAGGTTATCTTAAGCTGATAACTTTGATCAAAATAAAAAAGAGACTCTACCTTTTAACCCCACTGTCTCCCACGTTTTTAATTTTTTTTGTTACAATTTACATCTTTTTTGTTGCATATCCCTTAACAAATTATTGCAATTATTACTTTCTTAATATTTTTGTCTTTTAACCTTCATACTAAAGATATAAGTGATTTACACATCATAATTACAATACGATAGTATTCTGAATTTGGCTGTGAACTCTCTTTTACGAGTGAATTTTATCCTCAAAATGTTTTCATGTTGCTCATTAACAACCTTTTCATTCAACTTGAAGAACTCTTTTTAGTATTTCTTATAAGACAGGCCTGGTGATGATTAACTCTCTCAGTTTTTGTCTGCCTGGGAAAATTTTTACCCCTCCTTTATTTCTGAAGGACAGATGTGCCGGATAAAGTATTCTTAGTTGGCAGTCCTTTTTCTTCAGCACTTTGAATATATCATCCTACTCTATCCTGGGTTGCAGAGTTTCTGCTGAGAAATACACTGATAGTCATATTGGCATTCCTATGTATCTGATAGGTTTCTTATCTCTTGCTCCTTTCAGAATTTTTTCTTTGTCTTTGATTTTTGATAGTTTGATTATTGTATGTCCTGGTCTTTTCCCCCTTGGGTTGAATTTAATTAGAGACCTCTGTGGTTCCTGTATCTGGGTGTTGGGATCTTTTCCCAAGTTTAGAGAAGTTTTCTGACACTATTTCTTTAAAGATGCTTTCTGGCCCTTTTTCTCTCTTCTTTCTACAACTCCAATGATGTGAAATTTGGTTCTTTTGATGGTGCCCTATCATTCTTGTAGGTTTTCTTCATGCTTTTTTATTCTTTAGTCTTTTTGCCCTTTGGTAATTTCAAATGTTCTGTGTTCCTGCTCACTGATCCTTTGTTATTTTTGATTGATTCTGCTGTTGAAGATTTCTATTCAATTTTTCAGTTCAATAATTGTATTTTTCATCTTTAGAATTTCTGTCTGGTTCTTTTTTATTATTTCTATTTCTTTGCCAGTCTTTTCTCTTTTTCATGTATTTTGTCCAGATTTCATTAAATTTTCAATCTGTATATTTTTGTAGTTTACTGAAGTTATTTGTGTTATTCTGAATTATTTATTAGTTACTTTTTAGATCTCCATTTCTTTGAGGTCTGTTATTAGAGCTTTATTAGTTTCTCTTTGAGATGTCATGATTCCCTGATTCTTCATAATATTTGTATGTTTACATTTTTGTTTGTGCATTTGAGGAGACATCTCTCTCTTCTGGCCTTTACAGGTGCTCTTTGGCAGAGATAGAGCTTCACTGTTCAGTCTTGCTTATGGTTGCATCAGCTTACACTTCCCAGAGTTTTTTTCGTACCATTTGGATTCATGGAATTATGAGACATGTAATAGGATTGAACATTTCATGATCTTAATAGCTGGCCTCAGAACTTTCTACTTAGGGGAAAAAACTATTTAGGAAACTACCTTGTTTGATAAAGCAAAGGGAGATATTCTAAAGGAAAAACCAAGACAACCAAAATTAATGCTGAATTTTATTCATGGGATCATGTGACAAATGTAATTCCTTCTGAATGAAATAGAAAAGGCAAGAGAGAAGAGACAGAGAAGGGAAAGAATTGAGAGGATAGCATGAGTCTTGGTGGTGAAAAATGCTCATTGTCAGACTTTTATAGATAAGAATTTCTAATGTTTAATGCTCTATTTATAAATATTTATATTATTTATAATTATTAAATTATTATTTAATTGTGAATTATTTTATTGTTTTGTTTTTTAATGTTCTTTGACAGATGAATAGATAAAGAAAATGTGCTGTATATGTACAGTGAATACAAAGGTCAATGAGGACATTATGCTAAGTAAAATAAACCAGTCACGGAAAGACAAACACTGCATGATTCTTCTTACATGACATATCTAAAATGGTCAAATTCATATATCAAATAGTGATTACTAGGGGCCAGAGCATAGGGAGAAATGGGGAGTTACTAATCAATGAGCATAAAGCTTTAGAGATGTTCATAAGCTCTAGAGACATGCTGTACAACATTGTACTTATAGTGAACAATAATAGGGTAGATCTCATGTTAAATGTTCTTACCAAAAATGAAATAACATAACAGATGTAATGTTCAATCTTAACTCATTTACATTTTCAAATTATAAGTATTTCTCCATATTTCTCACCAACAAATTTTCAGGATTGTGTAAGAATAATTTATTTGTAGATATTGATAAGGAGCAATGTGCCATATTTAAATAATGCCTTTGTGGAAACAAAGTTAGACAGGATAGAAACAAAAATATCCAACAGAGGTAGTAAATTGAAATTAGAGATACCCACATGTTCATATGCCCCTGGGGATTTGCTGAAGAGCTTAGGCCTTCATAAAGCATAGAATGTGGGTTTCAGCTGATGTTATTTAAAATCAGGATCCATAAGCACTATATACAAATAGGAGCTATTTCAACATCAGTTGACAGCTATTATACCCACTGCATTGTTTTTCCTCTAAATAAATATCACTTGAAATAGCAAAACAGAACTTTGCCTTCTTGTTGAAATAGATCAGCAATCATTAACACTCAAGGCTTCCAGTGCAGTGCTCGGTATTGAGATGGCCTGTGGAAATGGCAACATTTCTGCATAAATATGGCAAAACCCAGTGGAAAGACTGTAGTGTATAGTGGGACAAGGTGGTATTAGCAATAAGCATCAGTTCCAACAGTGTGGACCAAAGCAGAGAAGAGCAAATGGTTCTTTTGATGTATGAACTAACCAAATTTGATGAAAAGCAATACAGTAGTATGTAGGGCATGCGGGGAGGGCCTTCTCAGGAAGCAAGGTTTCTCAGTGGCAAATGAAAGCAAAAGCTGCTGTAATACAAGTTGTACAAATTTTAGGAGCTTCAGAAACTTCGAGTTATACTTTTCCTGGTGAGGAAGGTTGGTTCTGTTTATACCTTCTTGCTAGAGTTTTGGACTCTATTAACCACATCAAGGACAATACATTATTTCATTTACCTTTGTATCCTTAGCCATTCACATGGTACCTGGCACATATTTAGCACTTAATAATTATCGATAATTATCTGAAAGATGAATTAAATGACAAACTTTTGTTTGACAAAACTTCCCCTTTGTTTGTTTTGACAAACTTTTTATTTGTTTTTATAAAAGTGACAAACTTTTATAAAAAAAACTATCCAAAATTTCTCCACAAATAAAAGTTATTTGAAAAGGCCTATTGAAGTGAAAAAATGAGAAGGCAGAAAAATTATCCAAAACCTAAAATTATGGTTTATAAAGAGCCAAGTGTGAAAAAGAAATCCAGGCTCCAGTGGTTATACAGATAAATTTCAAGCCAATGTGAAGATTATCCGAACCACAGGGATATAAAATGTGTCTGTAGGGAAACACTGTATTTTTATGAAAAAACAATAAGAACGGATTAGAGAGAACTATAAGTATGACCTCGGGCAAATAATTTAATCCATAAGAATCACAAACCTGGATCACCCTTACTGTGAGCTTTTTCTGCCTGTTCCCAGGACAACGAATACTAATGAGAGAAGACAGAGAATTATTCAGGCTTGGCACATTACAAATTCACGCAGTCTAACTTCAAATGGGCCCTCTGTGCTCAGCAATCCCGTAATCACAAGCAGGTTTTCTCCTCTCAGCGGTGATTTCAAAACTTCTCTTTTCTCAGCTCTCACCTGCCCCTCTCCTTCCATCCCACTTAACAGATGACTTCTCCTACTTTAGTGGAAAATTGAGGCACTAGGGCCAACAAAGTCTTGTAATTTACCAACCCCTATCCCCACCTCAGTGCATATCTATCTCTATGTCTATCCTTCCTTCCTAAAATTTTAATGGAAGCTATTTCCCTCTCCTCCTCCAAAGATTACCCCTCCCAGCATGTTCTCTGTCACACCTCTTCCTAATTTCTGTGTACCTTGAATCTGATAGTTATCACCCATCTCCCCAACATCTTTTCCACACTATTGAATTTCTGTATTTTCTTATGATTTTAAATATGCATACATATAGCCTACCTTTAAAACAAAACATAATAAAACCAAAAACCTTCTATTGAATCTGTTCCACCTTCTAAGTATTGTGAAATATCTCTGAACCACGAAATTTTTCCAAGTGAACTTTCCCTGATAATTCTTTCATTTAACCCTGTCTTATATCTTTAACTCTGTGAAAACGATTTAAGGGTCTCTCTCCTACCTATCTTAAAAATCTACCTTCTAGACTCACTTCCACATTTGCTTCCTCATTTTTGATAATTTATTCTCCCAAATCAAAACTGTTAAGGTATTTTTGTCAGTTTCTTCTGAATCTTTGTACCACATAACTCATCATTTCACCAAGTTCTGTCAAGTATTTCTTCACAATGACTTTTAGATTTCTCTGCTGTTCTTCACTGCCTAAATCTTTAGTCCTTTATGCCTCGGACACTGAAATGGCCTCCCAGGTAGTTCCATAAGGTAGGAAATGCTGCATCAATACATTACACCAAAGTCTTCATGGCTAACAATAAAAAAGTTTTATTTCTACTTGAAGATATGATTTGTCAGAACACTCTGCTCCATGCTTCTTTGCCTTGTGATTCAAGCTGATGGAGCAGCCTCTGTCTACAAAATTGCCAGCTCACACATCAAGGGGAAAAGAGCACAGTATACCACAATTCAGAGCATAAAGCTTCTGCTTGGAAGTGGTGCTCTTCATTTTTATCGCTTCCAAATTGCACATTCACTCTTGTCTTCATGCTCTTCTCCGCACCCCCTACATCACCCCAACCAGCACTCACCACTTTTCCCAAACCTACATACTCTTCAACATTCTCAGGAGATTCAGTATTTCCCTGTATACATTCCAAATTTCTCTCCAATCATTCCTTTCCTAATTATTCTCTGTGCTATACTCTTTACAGATTTAATATATCTGTATACAATGCTAGCACAGACATTTCTAGTTTGATAATTGACTGTGTCATCTATATATCTGATTTCTCCAACAATATTGAATATATAAGAAAAGACAACTCTTAACATTTGCCATTTAAATTATTGATTTTTGTCTATTTCAAAACAATCCTGAACGTCTCTAACATGAAGAAATTTACTATTTGTCTAAGGCACACCATGAGACAGTCATCCCCTAACTAGAGTAAGTTTGTGCAGTGTAGAGGAAATGCATAGTAATGAAAGGTCAATGTGGTTCGGACTATAGCCTCTAAAGATAGAGTACCTGGCTTCAAATCCATGGCTCTACCACTTACCAGCTGAGTGACCATTAGCAAGTTACTGACCTGCTTTTTTCTACATTACCTGTTATTTATAAAATGAGGATGATTATGATACTATCTCTATAGCATACAGCTATTTTAATGAGTAAATATGTAAGTAGATGAAAAGTCATTATGACAGTGACTGGCACATATGAAGACCTCAAAAAATATTAGGTGCTGTTGCTGTTGTCATTAGTCCAAAATCTAACAATTTGGACAGTCTAAAATCTCAGTAGGGCTTTGTCGTTTTCTACTCTCGTGGTTGCAAGAATAAAGCATATGAGGAAACTCATATCCTCTACTGGTATTTGTAAATATTAGAATTTTAAAAGGTGTCAGGAAATATTCCTAAAATATTCCAAGTGCTTATTACATTTTTGTTTCTCTTAGCACTGAAGGCTGCCCAAAACCCCTTCAAGCAGTTCAATAAATATTTGTTGATTGGCATAACTTCTTTGTTCTCAGCTTTCAAATCTTTAAAATAGAAATAATACCTGCAGTGTTTATATTACAGCATTATTTTAGATATATAAATTTGAATTTGTTTCAGAAAAGAAAATGAAACAAAACATGCACATAAATTTTTCTTTTTGTGGTAACAGAAGTGGGTAATGGGACATTTAGGGTGATCAGAGAAAACACATTTAAAAATATTATATAAGTTTTGCCATTTACATTATGGAAAAAAGAGATGAAATAAAGAAAATGTTATAACAAAAATTTAAAGGGACCAAAAATATAAAACTATTGCTTTGAAGTTGAAAAAGCAAGAATGACACACTTTGAGACACTCTAAGAAAACAAAACCAAGTTCTAGCAATGGCTTGAGCATAAAGGGAAAAAAGAAGGAAGAAAGGACCATGGTTGAGAATAAGCCCAGGTTTAAAACATTTATGAAAACAATCCCTACTGGAAAGAGAAAGAGAGAGAAAGAGAAAGAGAGAGAATGAACTGGGTATTGAATACCTCCCCGTTGCCATTTACCAAATTCTGTTAAGTGACGAAATACTCCTAATTCTAGAGATTGAAGAAGTCAATTTTCCTATTCACAGCATTTTGTGATTTTTTTCATGCATTCTATTTTATTTTACTTTTTATTTGTACTTTCTCTGTGAAAAACTTTTCAAATATGTTATTAGAATGGGTAAATTTGCAACTTTAAGTGAAATGTAGTTTAGAATTGATGAATTTTTAATGATAATATTCACATCACGAAAGTACAAAATAGCAATCTGGAAAACACATTACTTGGATGTATAAAAATATCCTGTGTCTGTTTCTGCAATATATGTTCATTTTACGGGGGGGGGGGAACCTTGTTTCTGTAGTGGATTTCCATTTGGAACAAGTGAAATGTTTTTGACTTCATGTGCTGGCTTTCTATTAAAGGGTATATCTCTTTCCAACAAACCATTAGTTTACCAGTGTTTGATGTTAGAAATAGCTCGTTGGCAAAAAAAAATCAAAATGTACCGTTGTTAAGTCTTATGTTTTATTTTAAGTGGATTTCTAGTGACTATGATTCATGCTTGGGGTCCACGTTGTAATCCATCACTAATATTATCTTAGAATAGAAAATAAGATATATATTTATTATTTCTAAGCCTACTATATTAAAATATATCATTATATAGGTTTAAAAATATAATTCAGGTCAATAATTCTAATATTCACAGTACAGAAGTAAACTGTCCCCACCAACCTTGACTTACCCCAAACATAGACCTTCTCTTACTATCATTCCACAGGTTCTTGGCAGTTTCCACAATAAAGGAAGCAAAGGGATGTTA
This sequence comes from Lepilemur ruficaudatus, assembly GCA_963574885.1. Lineage (NCBI taxonomy): Eukaryota > Metazoa > Chordata > Mammalia > Primates > Lepilemuridae > Lepilemur > Lepilemur ruficaudatus. The sequence goes on from CAUYRT010040577.1 coordinate 30,753, forward strand.
ATTTTCTGGAAACATGGTTATCTTTTCATTGTTCTTCTACCCGAGAATGTTATAGAATTCGTCTTTTTCTATAGCTTCAATTCCAAAAATTGTATCACTTTTCCAACTTTAGCCCGCACTACTACCCAATTTGTAGTTATGCTCTAGTCTGTGTTCTGAAATGGACCATGCTTATACTTTCTCAACCTTTATACAGCTGTTCTTCCTAGGACACCCTCCCTTTCCCCCCGTGTCCAAACTCTACCTGCACTTTAGGAGTCAGCTCAAGGTCCCCACTCTCTGTGTAGTCTTCCCCCAAGGTCTCTACCTCTTATTGACTTCCCCTCTTCAGAACCCTTTTAATCCTGGAGAATGGCACTGGCTCATTTGCATTAATGATCTATTCTATACCTTTTATGGTTACTGATGTTTTCATGTGTGCTAGTCTTGGGACTCCAGGGAGATTATAAATTTGTTGAAGCCAGAGATATAGTTTATTCTTCTTTTTATACTGTGTAGTAAATTTCAATACAGAAACAGCACAGGGATGTGCAAAGAATAGTGCTTAATAAATATTAATGTTAATTCTTAAAAGAAATTTAAATAGTTGAAAGATGAGAAAAATCCTCAAATTCAGACTTTAAATTTGTTTGTGATGGCCACCATGCCATTGAACCTGTTTTAATTCCTAGTCAACCTATTCAATATAGCAGAAAGAAGAATCATCAAATACTTTTGTCTCAATCTGCCTGAACCCTTTCCAATAACGATAATCAAAATTTTCCTCCATCAAAGTTAGTTAGCCTCACAAAAGGAAGAGAATTTCTATTCTGTATTATGGGCAGGTGGAAAGACAGCTAGATCTTTCATTTACTGTTTCAGGTCTTCATTCATTTAACAACTATTTATTGAAAACCTACTATGTATAAACATAAACCTGCTAAGGCCCAAAAGCTGTTACTCTATGACCTATTCCTTTATGCCTTTAACAATCTTCTAATCTTCACAAATCCTCTATTAAATGCAAATATACTAGAAAAGAAACATTTTCAACAACTCTTAGGTAACACCTTTATCATTTGACCACCATCTGAGTGCAAGAATAGCCCCTGGGAAGCCAGGAACAGAGAGCGTAGTGTTGTGCTAAGTGCTAAAGACAAAGCTCACCTGTAATATGCATGGGAAATGCCCAGATTCCTTTCCATACTCCTAGGCATGAGTGTATTCAACTCCCTCTCATTTTCCTATTTTTCTAGAACCAATCATCAAGTTTTCTTCAACTCTGGGATATAAACTTTTTGAAGGTCTTTCTACCTAGCGTGGATCACAGATAAAAAGGCAATTTCCAAAATGGCCCCAATAAATTCAAGCACAACCATTTTCTAGCTACAAATCAAGTAATTCAGGGGAAAAAAGAAAAAAAAAAAACCTCTTCTTTGTTATCCTCAGTAGCTTACTTAAACATTTGTCTTTGTTTAAACAGTGCATTTTGAGACCCCAAGCAAGTATAAACCTTTTGTCTAACCTAAAAGGAAAAAGTAGAATTTTTTTTCATTCACAAAGGAAAAGCTAAACTTTCATAAAATGCCAATATAAATATCAACACATGTTATGTTTAATTAGTTGGGCTAATATGAATGATCAGGTCAAGGGAATGTCTGTGAAACAGCTTTTTAAGAATTCTATCCTGAGCTTTGAGAACTGAGCTGTGCAGTTTTGCTGCCCTCTTGAGGAGAATCAGAAGTCATTACATCTACCAATTCAGTACCTTTTGATGTTTTCATTACATTAGCCTTACTGGAACTGATTAAATTACTGTCTATATTAAATCAAGTCACAAATTAAAATAATTTTTGCAATACAAGTTGTCTTTTAAACATTTCAAAGAACTTATAATTACTACATTATTAAAAGTGGAAAACAATCGATACAAGGTATTAGGTCCACTATTTGCCCTTTATAAACAACTAACATGGAATTATCATTTACTCAAAGGAATTCAGAAAGTTTGTGACTCATTCATATTCCTGAATTCACTGTATAAAATGCAATGAATAAAATAACTCAAAAAGAGGACACATTCAAGTCCATTATAAGTAAATTTATTCCTTTACTTGTAGGTGAATTTAAAATTTACAGATGATAATATATTAATGTTCCTTTAAATTAAATCTTTCTCCCAATCCATGACAGTAAAGAAGCAAATCCCATAATGACTAGCTCCCTGTTTATTTATTCAAGCATTTATTCAAAGCCTCTATGTGCTCTTTATGAATAATGCCAAAGGTCAGTTGAGAAACCAATAAATTATTTAATTCTCTTCTGTCTGCCCTCCAAATACTTCGAATGTGTGACCAAATTTAGACTTGGCCTGAAAGTTGGCTATCGGGAAACTGGCCTAGGTGCCTTCATCCTCATCCATTCTCCACCTGAGCAATCAAATCACTAATGTATAGTAAGAACTCTCTGCCTGCACCGTTTAAAAGTTCTAAAATTTTAAACTGGTGGGAATTGGGAGTCAACTTCCAGATCTTGCGCCGTCACTGCTTTAGATACATGCATTGAATGACAGTGCCCGAGTGACCACGAGAGGTCGCATCAGGTGGAATTTCCTGAGGCTGTCCCTCAGAAACAGTAGCACGTGGGTTGTCCTCAACTATTCTTTCCTTTTTTCCACCCCACCCAAGTGCCAGTGCCCTCTTCCTGAAGCTGGGTTGCTCAGATCGCCCACTAATACACTATTTACCCTAAACTTCCCAATGTCTTAGGCTCCAGACTATTCCTTATGTAATTCTTACCCATAGAATAGCTTAACCCCGAGTCCCAATTGTATTTACTAATTCAGACCACAGGCTTAATGAGTGAACATTGATTGCCATCTTTGTCTTCTCGGGTGGCATTTTTTTAGCAGAGCCAAACAAAGAAAATCTTTGTGGTGGTATAGGAGAATGGTTAAAAGTGCGCCTAGTTGATTTTACTAGGTGTATATTATGATGTACAAAAAAGAAAAACAGACTTTTAATTTCTCTGGAGTCATTAATTTTTACTTGTTTGATGAAATGGCAAACAAGTGTTAATGCTTTTTTTGGTGTGGTTATGCTCAGCTAAAAAGCCCTCTGGTCTCTTTCAGATGATAAAAAAAAAAGTCCAGTTCCATCCAATCCAAACTAATTACGTAACTGCAATCTTCACTTCCAAGTAAAAACTTCTGCTTTCTCTCAGCGTTAGGCTTGGAAGCCTGCAATAGGCAAGTAGGATGAAGCTGGCTTCCTTTCTTTTCCTTGCTCACCTCCTCTCTTGCTAGGTCAGGCCCAGGGAAGAATATTTGGTAGGTAATTGCACCGCAAAATAGTGGTACAGTTGTGGTCTTGTATCATTGCCCTGTGGTCCCCAAAGGCTGATGCTTCCCTAAAGGGTTTGGGGGGCAGGTCCCCAGAGACCCTCTCACTGGAATGCACCAACTGCCCTTCCTCCAGCAGCCCACTTGCTGCTCCTCCCTGCCAGCCCCTGGGCTTCTCCAGCTACCCATTCCCCTCTTAGTCCCTGTGCCACTCAGCCACACTCCAGGATTGGCTGCAGGCCAGCCATCTTCCCTGTGTTCACGGAGCTTTCAGGGGAGACACCACCTTGGTTCTCCTCCTCGTGTAAGTGCCCTTGCTTCCCGAGCAGCCTGATGCAGCATGGCAGAGGCACCTCCAGCCACAGCCTCTCACCTGTAGCCTCCTCAGGCATAAGCCAAATGTAAGTCCCTATATATGTCAAACTCCAAAAGACCCAGATATTCCTCAACAGCCTTCTCCAATTTAAAGACAGAAAGAGAGGAAGAGCGGCACGCCAACAACACTGTCCAGAGAATTCCTGACTCAGCTTCTTCAACTTCAACCTGTTTTGAAACCTAAGTAAGTGATTGTCTCATCCTTATGTTTCTAGTACCACATGGCTAGTTTAGCACCTTTTTTAAAGTGTAGGAGTACTTAAGACCCAGCATTTTGTTCTTAGCCTTTGGGTCTTTTGATAAAACCAAGAATAAGGAAAAATGTTGTATATAATGTCCTGTGTGACCTTGGGAAATTTGTTGTACCTTTTTAAAATTTATTTTACAAATCTGGAAAATAGGGTCCTTACCAGCATCAGGCAGTTGTAAGAATTCAGTGAGATAATGCAGATTTTCACAGAGAAAATAGGCAGAATGGGGGAGGAAATGTGCTATCATGGAAAGCAAGGGGAGTTACATCTCGGTGCATTCAGTCAAAGAGAAAACCTAAAGCTAAGATGTCATAGGGAAGGCCACCCCATATTCCTGACATCCAATGCAAATTTCTTGTTGTTGTTGTTTAATTTCCACATGAATAGCAATACCATTATTACACCACATTGGCAACATGAGGTTTAGAATAACCCCTCACCTCGTAAATAACTATTCTAACAATCTTATCTGAGCTACCACTAATGAGTTTCAAATCAGATTTATCAACCCATTTTGAGTGTCTCCTCTGATTCTTAAGTCCCCCCTTCCCCCATCTCGTGGGCCATTGGCCCCTTGCTCTGTAGTGATTCCGGCCACAGCACAGGGGCTAATTCCAGGCTACGCAGCTGTCCAGAGTCTCTGGCTCCTCGTACCACATCTAAAGCAGTGGAACAGTGTCATAAATTCCCTCTGGGATGACTTTTAACCAACAGGAGACAGGACATATGAGTAAGCTGGCAGATAAATTTCCTCTGCAATCCTCTATCTGACGGGTTGTTCTGAAGCACACTTTTTCTTTAGGGCCATATAGCAGTGGCCTAGCTGGTACATCACCTTGAATTTGCTTCTTTTCCTTTCCTGTCTCATTTCTCCTTCCCTTCACTCTAACTGCACTGGGATGTACCTTTTAATTAAGCAGGATCACTTCAACTTTGCCTAAGACTGTTTTTTTGGGTTTTTTTTAGATCAGACATGAACTAAGAAACCAGAAAAAGCATCATATTTCGTAAGTTTCCCTTTATTGTGGAATGAATCCAGATAATAAATCAATCGATTTATATTTTTTCTTGAAAAAAATAGAATTTAGAGTTTGCACTGAGATAAATTTGGTAAAGCACTAAATGTTTATTACTAATCACAGCATGATTAATTTAGACATCTGCTGCATACCTACTGCAACAACCTAGTCCACATCAACAATATCTCTTGCCTAGACATGTACCAAATATTCCTAACTAGCCTCCCTGACTCTCCCCTCTACCTGCTTTAACACATTCTCCTCACTGCTGCCAGAATGATTCATCAGTCAGGATACACTAACTGCTCCACTAAACAACTCCCTAAACCCCAATACTTAACACAACATCTGCATATTTCTCACACATGTCACAGTTCAATGAGAGACAGGGGTGGGATAAGGCTCTGTTCCACCTAATCTTTCAGGGACCCAATTTCCTTCCATCTAGTGGCTTCTCATCCCCCTAGAGCTTACGGTCCTATTCTAGATCCTCTGCCTCCCACCTACCACGGAGCAAAGAAAGCAAAGAAAGCAAGCATGGAGGATTGTGCACGAAAGGGTTAGACACCCAGCCTGTACGAACACACACAAATTCTGCCCAGCACTATCCTCCCCGCCCCCTCATGATGGTTAACTTATGCATCAACTTGGAGAATGTTTTTGAATGACATTAACATTTAAATCAGTGAACTCCAAGTGAAGCAGAATGCCCTCCATAATATAGGTGAGCCTCATTCATTCAGTTGATGGCCTAAATAGAACAAAAACACTTGCTCCTCCTGGAGCAAGAGGGAATTCTCCAGCAAACTGCCTTCAGACTTCATGTGTATCATCAATTCTCCTGGGTCTCTGGCCTGCCAGCCCACACTGGAGATTTTAGGCTCACCAGCCTCTGTAATTGTGGGAACCAGTTCTTTCTGATAAATCTCTTTCTATCTATCTATGTAGCCCTTTATGTATCTATCCATCCTATTGGTCTTATTTTTTTTGGAGAGCCCTGACTAATACACCCCCTTGGCCAGAAGGTAGGCATATGGCCTCTAACTGCGAGGGATCTTGGAAATGCGGTTTGGTAGTAGGCCCAGGAAGAAGAGGAGAGACATGAATAGTGGCACTAACACTTTCTACAACAGACATATGATCATATAACTTTCCTGTATTAAATCCACGAGGGACTTATTTTCAAGTCATTTGTTCTTGAAATTTTTATCTTAGTCTATGTCTCCAGTTGAGGCTCTGACTCTCTCTCACTAGTATTATACACTTTGATGAATTTCCTCTGATGGATCTCACTCTCTATTGACTTCAGGTCTTATTTATATACTTTTAATAATAATAGCTACCATTTATCCAGCATGTACTATCTGCCAAGCACTGTCCCAGAAACTTCAATATATTTTCTCATTTAATCCTTACAACAACCCTGTGAGGTTATAACTACTTTACAGATGGACAATTTGTGGCACAGAGTAGTTAGGTTATTCATTCAAAGTAGCAAGTAAATAGTAAAAAAATATTCAAACCACTTCTAGCTTGAAAACCCCCCAGCTCCCAGTTTCTCTATACCATACTTCACTACTATCAGCCTCTTTATCTGCCTAGTATCTTCTCATCCTTAGGATATCCATTTAAACCTCTCTTCTTTCAGGAACCATTTATGACTCCATAGATTTCATCAGGTCTACCTACTAAAGCTTTCATAGAATCCTTTGTTTCCTCCAATAATAGCACATTTATTACAACTCCTTAGCTAATAGTCCATTACCTCCTTTAGAGGCCATCCACGATGGCCTTGCACGTGGAATTCGCGAAGCTGCCAAAGCCTTAGACAAGCGCCAAGCCCATCTTTGTGTGCTTGCATCCAACTGTGATGAGCCCATGTATGTCAAGTTGGTGGAGGCCCTTTGTGCTGAACACCAAATCAACCTAATTAAGGTTGATGACAACAAGAAACTAGGGGAATGGGTAGGCCTTTGTAAAATTGACAGAGAAGGGAAACCCCGTAAGGTGGTTGGTTGCAGTTGTGTAGTAGTTAAGGACTATGGCAAAGAATCTCAGGCCAAGGATGTCATCAAAGAGTACTTCAAATGCAAGAAGTGAACAAATAAAAACTTTGGCTCATGTTCCTTAAAAAAAAAAAAAAAACTCCTTTAGAGTTCAGGCTTATATATGGCAGAACTATAGTCATACAAACACATACATACACACAGAAAGACAACAAAAGATTTCATTTATAATATTAATAAAAAGATAAAATATATAGTGTGCTAAATATCACTCATTTGTCCCAGATGGGAAAATTGGATCACTCAATTATAGAGGTTGAGAAGTCTCAAGATCTACTGTCCGCAAGCTGACCTGGGAACCTGTGGGGACTGCTGGTGCAGGTCCCAGAGTCCCAAGACTGGAGAACCTGGACTTCAAATGTCCAAGGGCAAGAGAAGTAGGGTGCCACAGCTCCAGGAGAGAGAGAGTGAATTCACCTTTCCTCTGCCTTTTTGTTCTGTCTGGGCCCTCAGCTGATTGGATGGTGCCCACCTACATTGGTGAGGGTGGATCTTCCTTATTCAGTCCACTGGTTCAAATGCCAATCTCTCCTAGAAACGCCCTCATAGACACACCCAGAAATAATGCTTTACCAGCTATCTGGGTATCCTTAATCCAGTCAAGTTGACACGTAAAATTAACCATCACACTGTCCTTTGTTGACTCTTCTTAACCCTTCCGCTGACCTTTGAAAATGATCCCTTCATCAAACTCTCTTCCATTAGCTCACTTGTATATTTGCTATATCTTTCTTGCTCAGATTCTGACTTACACATATAGCAGGAAACATGCAAAATTTATATGAAGAAATTTTTTAACATGAGTAATGGGCAAAAAAATAGATATGGACAAATGAACAAATGAAGAAAGAATATCATATCCCTGAATAGGAAAAATTAATATAATAAAGGTGCAAACCTTCATTAATTAATCCATAATTTTAAATTTATTCCAGTAAAAATACTAGTGATACTTTCAACTACAGAAGCTAATTTTAAGGTTTTCATAAAATGCAACAAGCAGAAATAAACAGAAACAATCTGAAAAAGAAGATTAATAAGAAGGAAGTAGCCCTACAGGTTATAAAATATATTATAAAGCTACAATATTAAGAACAATACAGTATCTGTTCAAAAATAGATAAATAATTCATTAGGATAGAAAAGAACATCCAAATATAGACACAAATGTATAAAATAATTTAGTATGCCTTAACAGTGTTATTTTAAATCAGTTGGAAAAGATGAATTGTGCAATAAATGACTTGGGAACATCGTGGATCTAAATTGAAATAAAAAGTAAGGTTCTTTGTCTTAACCTCAGTTAATTCGGGCTCCCTTGCCACTTTTCCCTGAAGTTGTGTTTAAGTTCTGGGGTTAACTGTAGTGTCTAAGCATCAGAAGAAAGCCATCTGGTCCTGTGTGTCATCTGAGCCTGGGAGTGTACACTGGCATGCCCACTGCCTCCTCTGGTTACTGGTCTAGCCAGGACATGTGGAGACATGCCTCATCCTGGTCTGCATGGCCCATCTGGGTCCAGCACAATCTCTGCTACTTCTGTGGGACTCCTGGAGATTAAGACTTATTCTACATCCACACCATCCTGGGGTATAGAACATCTGTGTGATTGTCTAAGGCGTTGGGTCCCTAGACATGCCATGCATTTATTTCTCCCAAAATAAGGCATTTTAAGGGAATAGTTGTGCTAAGTGTTCTTAATGGTCCTATATACAGGTATGTATGCCTCTAAAGATTAAAGTATTATTAGGGGCCTTGGGCTTATATGCCCAAAGTCAGGCAGCACAGTGGATAAGTCAGGATCCATCTAGGCAATAGAAGCAGGTGAGATCTTGCCATCTCTCCGGTGCTCTTCCTAGGCAGCAAGACATGGATCCCTTTATTCATAGATTCCACAAATTCATCTGAAATTTTGCTGTCTGCCTGGAAAAGCTCTGCCTTTCTTAAATCCTCAACTCTGCCTTTTTATTCTCCTTGATGTTTAGCATTTTGTAAAAGAAAAGCCAGGGAGAGAATGGAAACCAATTTGATTTCACCCAACCTCTGAACTCCACATTCCTCTCTAGGAAATGAACACTGGGATAGCATAGCTTTTTGAATAGAGAAAAGGGCAAAAGGATAAAGGCAAATACCAGGGGTGGGGATGAGATTTCCAAAATCTATAAAGTGCTGTGTTCATCATGTAAACAGATACCTTTGTGAACCAAAATAAAATTTTAAAGCCACCTGCTGACTGAATGGACACCATCTTGGCCAAGGGGACCCTCCCCGCAGAAAATCCTTAAACCTGAGTTGCTGGCCATGAGGAAAAGGGAAATCAGACACGCCTAGCTATGCCCTATCCCTTTTGGCATTATTTTCTGTAACAATAAGATATAGGCTGGGCGCGGTGGCTCATGACTATAATCCTAGCACTCTGGGAGTCCGAGGCAGGAGGATCACTCAAGGTCAGGAGTTTGAGACCAGCCTGAGCAAGAGTGAGACCCTGTCCCTACTAAAAATAGAAAGAAATTAATTGGACAACTAAAAATATATAGAAAAAATTAGCTGGGCATGGTGATGCATGCCTGTAGTCCCAGCTACTTGGGAGGCTGAGGCAGAAGGATTGCTTGAGCCCAGGAATTTGAGGTTGCTGTGAGCTAGGCTGATGCCATGGCACTCCAGCCCAGGCAACAGAGTGAGACTCTGTCTCAAAAAAATATGTAAATAAAATACAAAATCATTAACAAGCCTAAGGCCATGTAAGACCAAGGTTAACCATACCTGCAGGTCATCAATTTACTTATCAGATCACTTGAGTCTGGGTATATATCCAGTATATGTCCAGTGGCTTGTCTCTGATTAACAGACTTCCTTATCTTAATTTAAAAAATTCCAAGCCTTTAGACAAAGCTTCATTTCTTTAACCAACTACAAATCAAAGAATCTTTAAACCCACATATCACCAGTAAACCCCTACTTCAAGATGTCCTGCCTTTTGGGGCCAAACCAATGTATGCCTTCCATGTATTAATTTATAACTTTATGTGTAATTCTTATCTCCCTAAAATCTATAAAACAAAACTATAACCCAATCATGGTGAGACCACCTGCTGGAAGATTCTTGGCCATGGCCAGGCCATGGTCACACATATTTGTGTGACCTCTTTAAATTTTTTTACAGAGTTTTGGTTCTTGTCCATTGACACTTTAAACAGACATTGTATGCCACAAAGAAACCAACTATAGAATCCACTGGTCCACTTGACAATAATAACACATAAGCACAGCATCCACAAGTGAAAGAGAGAAAACAAAGAGATTAAATTCTTAGCTTACTTTGGGCTTTGCTAAAGAATTCATTTGAAAGACTTACATTACCAATTTATATTTCCAATCAAACATACTGATGTACTTTGTGAGACGGGGGAAATCACCCTCAATTTTATCCTGTCTCCTCCCCCTTGCAAAACCTCTCTCCAATAACACCCTTCCTTTTATTCACTTTCCCGTTATTTTCCCCTTAGCAAGAAATTCTCCTCTCCTCCACATCCATGTGCCTCACCTCAAGATGCCAGCACTGGGTCCCTCAATTAATGACCTGGCCAGCATCTCTACTGGTTCCTTCTCCTCTCGCCAAAATGTGTGGCTCTCTTTAGTTTTATACCTACTTTCAACCCATCCCATGTGTATATTCTTGATTCATTATCCTGGCTTTACCAAAACCTCATTGTACTTTTTTGGGTATGCAATTTGATATATAACTCTTGCTTTGGAATTCAAGTTCTCCAAATATGACACTTTAACAGAATGGTTGTGCTACATGCTCTTAGTAGTAGTTATATATGTAATATACAACTAAAGTATTATTAGATTATAGGCTTATAAAGATCAAAGATGAGCAGCACAGTGTACAAGTCATGATCTGATTTGAAAACAAATCACTCTGAGTATTTGCAATACCATGAAATATATGTTTAGTCTTCCACCCATTTCTGAACAAACAGCTCCTAAAACCCTTGGAATCTTAGAATCTCTGGAGTGCTAACAGTATCTTTTGTATGGTAATGAGATGATTCATGGCTGGCAGCCCCTATGTAGCTTCAGGATGAGGGCTGGTCACAGGAAAGATCAAGGCAGGATTAGAAGATTGAGACTTTTAGCCACTCCCCCAACCACCAGAGAGGGGAAAGGAGCTAAAGGATTAGTTGACCATCAGTGGGCAATGATTTAATCAATCAGGTCTACCTGCTGAAGCTTCCATAAAAACCAAAAAGGACTGGGTCCAGGGAGTTACATGATAGCTGAACACATGAGGCTCCTGGAGGATGGCACGCCCAAAGACAGCATGGAAGCTCCTCACCCTTTCTTCCATACCTCAACCATCTGTCTGTTCACCTGTATCCTTTGCAATATCCTTTATAATAAACAAGTAAACATAGTGTTTTCCAGAGTTCTATGAGCCTCTCTACCAAATTAATCAAACCCAAGAAATTGGTTGTGGGAACCCCCAATGTACAGCCAGTATATCAGAAGTTCCAGAGGTCTAAACTTGCAACTGGCATCTGAAGTCAGGGATAGTCTTATGAGACTAAGCCCTCAACATGTGGAATCTGATATTATCTTCAGGTAGATAGTATCATAATTGAATTGAACTAGAGGACATCTATCTGGTGTCCACTTGAGAACCTGCTGCAGAATCATCCACTGCAGAACTGGTTGCTGGTGGGGAGAAATGCACATGTTTTGGTGACCAAAGATCACAGAAGTGTGTTGTGCTAAATGTTGTGAGAGTATAGTAGGGCAAATTGAGATTTTTTTCCCTGTATCCTTACACTATTTAAATCAGAATTTAGGTAAAGCAAGAGCTATGAAGCCAAATAGGGCTGGTGAGGCAACCTGATAGACACTAACAATCTTAAAGAACCAAGGGAGTAGGTGGAGTTACAGGACCCCCCAGGGCTGGGTCACCTAGGAGAACCTAGACCCATGACAAGATTCATAGTAGACAGCAAGAGCCACAAAGGAGAGGTAGCCATGCCCAGATATGCCACCTGGGGCAAAGAAGTAGAGGGAAAATGCTGCATTTTCCAATATATATCTTATCCCCTTGAACCCTAGTCACCTGTTATGCTATTTTTACTCATAGCACTTCTTGTTTTACTCATAACAATTCTGTCTTTATGTTGCTATAACAGAGTACCTGAGGCTAAGTAATTTATAAAGAAAGGAGGTTTATTTAGCTCATGGTCCTGCAGACTGGGAAGTATAAGAAGCACGGAGCCAGCATCTACTCAGCTTCTGGTGAGGACCTCATGCTGCTTCCACTTATTACATAAAGCAGAAGGAGATTGGGCACATGCAGAGATCACATGGTGAGAAAGGAAGCAACAGGGCAAAACTGAGGAAGCCAGACTCATAACAATCCACTCCTGGGACTAATCTACTCCCTGGAAAGCAAGAACTCACCCAGTGGGAAGGCACTAATCTATTCATAAGGATTCAGTTTCCATGACCCAATCTCCCTCCCACTAGATCCCACCTGCCACTACTGCCACATTGGGACTTAAATTTCAACATGAGTTTTGTCAAAGAGTTTTATTTTTTTCCCCTCCTCTTGACACCAAGTACGTGGTATCTTTTCCAACCCCACTTCTCCAACTCTCCAACACCAATTGGGTGTCCTATAATTCAGTTCAAATCTAACACTATCTACCTGGAGTTAGCATCACATCCCACATATTAAAGGCTTAGTCCCACAAGACTGCCTCCACTTCAGACACTTCAGACAGTTGCAAGTCCTGGACCTCCCATACTTCTGACCAACTAGCTATAAACTGGGGGTCCCCAAAACCCCTTCACAGGTTTGATAATTTGCTTTAATGGCTCACAGAACTCAGCAAAGTGTTTTACTTACTGTTATTACAAGGGCAGAACTCAGGAACAGCTAAATGGAAGAGTTGGGTAGGGAACAGTAGACAGAAAAAGGGGGTTTCCATGCCTTCTCCAGGCACACCACCTCCCAGCTCCTCAATGTGTTCACAAACCAGGAAGTTTCCTAATCTCATTGTTCAGGGTCTTGTAGAGAGGCTTCATTATGTAGGCAATTAATTAAATCATTGGCCACTGGTAACTGAACTCAGCCTCCAGCCCCTCTTCCCTCCCCAGAGGTCAGGCAGTAGAACTGAAAGTTCCAACCCTCTAATCATGTTGTGGTCTTTCTGGTGACCAGGCCCTACCCTGAGGCTATCTAGGAGCCCTCAGTGACCAGTCATCATCTCATTAGCATACAAAGGACACTATAACCACACCAGAAGTGCCAAGGGTTTTAGAAGCTGTGTGCCAGGACTGGGGACAAAGACCAAATATATATTTCCCATTCCTGTGCTCTGAATATTTATGTCTCCCAGAAATTCATATGTTGAAATCCTCACTCCCAATGAGATGGTGTCAGGATATGGGGCATTTAAGATTAGATAGATCATGGAGTTGAAGCCCTCATGGATTGGGATTAGTGCTGCTATAAAAGAGGCTGAAGAGAAACCATTCACTCCTTCTGACATGTGAAAGTAGAGTGAGAAGACATTGTCAACAAAGAAGGTGGCCCTCACCAGACACAGAATCTGTTGATGCCTTGATCTTGGACTTTCCAGTCTGCAGAACTATAAGAAATAAATATTTGTTGTATATAAGCCTCCCTATTTATGGTATTTTTCTATAGTAGCCTGAATGGATTGGTAACCATTATAGCCCACCTGTCTTGCCTTCTTCCTGAGTCTCATTCTTGTCCTGCAGCCCTGACTTTTAGACTGTTCTGGTCTTGGCTCAGATGGTCCTCACATCCCTGCATCTCCAGTGCTTCTTGGCTCTTCAGATACAGATTCCAGTCCACCCTCATAGAGCCACCAGCCCAGCTCCCAAGATCTTACTTGAGAAGGTTTTCTGTCACTTGCAAATGAAAGAGCTCTAATCCAATTCACAAATATCAACAGTCTGTCATCGGTTTTGTAAATCTGCCATTTTGTGCCCAAGAATCGTGATTTTTTTTTTTCATTTACTTTCTGGTTTTCTGTTCAATTCCATCACCAGCACTATCTGTTGATGTTCTTTTTGGAGTTATTTTTCACAAAGAAACATAGCTTTAATACTTCATCAGGCATTATCTCCACAGGAATAAGTAGAGATAATATAGCCTCTACAAACTAGAAATGCTACACGGTATTCTAGCTCCAAGAAAAGGGAAAACACTTTTGCAAGTTGGGGGAAGGGTATCGGCAGACTCTATCTGGAGGCATAAGGGCAGTAGATTTGGTGGTTTGGCACAGTGAGTACCAAACAAGCTTGGGACCAGGCAGACCCGGGCTGGAGCTGGCCATTTGCCAGTCCTGCAACCATCTCCAGGCACAGTTTCTTCATCTGTACATGGGAATTTTAATAGTCCATCTCTTATGGAGCTGTCATAGTAAACGAGATAATGCATATAATGCGATTTCCCAAGTTCCTGGCACATAGTTAGGCTGATGAAATGTTAGCTATTTTTGTTTTATTGTTATTGGAAATGGCAGAGGCTACGAAATGAAATGGAAGCTGACATTATCCAAGACATTAGAAAATAAGTGAAGGGTGAATTTATGAAATTGTTGGTCAAAACATTTGTCTGTCATTTTTGACAAATTGCTGGAGGGATCCCAAGAAATATAGACTAATGACTCCAACTTTAGTACCAGAAAAGTTGGCAGACTGTAATAAAGTTCTGAATAAAGAGAGAAATGTATATATTCCTACAGATTTGAAACCACCTAAGAAAATGGCAACATGGTTCCTATAAGGATGACCCTCCCTGACTTCAGATATTACCAACAAGTAGCCAAACATTTAATCTCACAGAAGATGTAAGATAACATTTATAAAGCATTTAATTATAGATGCAAGAATCACTTTGCAGAATGTATGTGCAGGAAGTGCAAATCTGGGCCTACAAGTCACATGTGAAAGAAATGAAGCTTTATTTTCCTGACAGTCAACCTATTATCTATTTTAAATTCCCATTCAGAAACTAGACTGCATGCAACTCAAGCCCCCACTCCCAGTTCCACTCCCTGCCCTAGATCCGTGTGAGGGGAGTGAAGCAGGATCAGTAACAAATGAGGCAGGATCAGTAACAGTGTCCCTTGTAGCCACATCAGAGCCTGAGGCAAAAGAAACACTCAGTGATACTGATACTGTCATTACTTAAAATTTTGATATTTTGTTCATCAGGCACTTTTGCATTAACTTTGATTTTAAATATGGCATTAATCTATTATTTATCTTGATTGCTCAGTTTTTTGGGACCCCGTTAAATTTTGTACCTAAGGTTAGTGACGCACTTTACCCTAATCCTAACTCTTCTCTTTCTTTTCCCTGGGATCAAGTTTAAATTCCAGGGGCTTATAGAGTTGTGCCAAGATATCGGGGTGAAGAGAGTGGGCTGGAGACGTGGGGGTGTCCTCTCTGGACACTGTGCTTTGAGATGCAGGTTGCTTATCTGGTCCAAGGTCACTGATCCATGCAGGTTGCTGACACATTATCACTTAGCCTTAACCTCAGAACCCTTCAAATTGAACCTATTCAATCACTGTGGTATGGTTTGGATATTTGTCTCCTCCAAATCTCATTTTGAAATTTGATATCCAATGTTGGAGGTGGGGCCGAGTGCGAGTGTTTAGGTTCTGGGTGCAGATCTCTCATGAATGGCTTGGTGCCCTCTCTGCATAAATGAGTGAGTTCTTGCTCTATTAGTTCACTTGAGAGCTGGTTGTTTAAAAGAGCCTGGCATTTCTCCCCTCTTGCTCCCTCATCATGTGACACACCAGCTCCCCTTTGCCTTCTGCCATGAGTGGATGCATCCCGAGGCCCTCACCAGAAACAGATGCTGGCACCATGCTCTTGTACAGCCTGCAGAACTGAGCCAAATAAACCTCTTTTCTTTATAAATTACCCAGCCTTGAGCATTTATTTTTTCTCTTTTTTGAGACAGAGTCTCACTCTGTCACCCAGGCTAGAGTGCCATGGCATCAGCCTAGCTCACAGCAACCTCAAACTCCTGGGCTCAAGCGATCCTTCTGCCTCACCCTCCCAAGTAGCTGGGACTACAGGCATGTGCCACCATGCCGGGCTAATTTGTTCTATATATATTTTTAGTTGTCCAATTAATTTCTTTCTATTTATAGTAGAAACGGGGTCTTGCTCTTGCTCAGGCTGGTTTTGTACTCCTGACCTTGAGCGATCCGCCCGCCTCAGCCTCCCAGAGTGCTAGGATTACAGGCGTGAGCCACAGCACCTGGCCGGCCTTGAGTATTTCTTTACAGCAATGAAAAACAGACTAAGACACAGTGCCATGCTCATTTCAAGAGCTCAAAAAACATTGATCTGCTCTCCATACCACTCTGGGGCTTCAGGTCAATTTTTAGTGTTCTCTGAGATACTTTACCACCCTGTCCTGCTCTTAGATGCACGGGAAGTTGTTCTGCTCCTGCCCAGAGCAAAAAGAGACAGGTAGGAACCCCGAAAGGCTGGCAGAGGCCCATCTTCGTGGATGCATCCCACAGCAGATTTTACACGGGATGTGAAATATAAGAATATGGTAGGGCCTCAGCAGTCCATCTACTCTCCCAGGCTCCACCTGGGAAGGTAAGCTCAGGTCTACCTGGGTGCTGAAAAGTATTTAACAACAGCTCTCTAAGGGTGGGATACGGGGACTGGTTTGTAGCATTTGTCCACTTCCATAGAGTAAAACTCTCACCATGGTTGATTTCAAGTTACCAATATGATACCAACAGCTCACAGAACTCCTAAAAATTTACCAATTGGCTCTCACAATCAGGACAAACCAGGTGCAGCACATGACAGCATAGTTCCCCTCAATTATCAGAGCCTCCAAACCTATCTGAGGTTGTTGTCATCCTTTAAGATTGTAGTCAAGGAAGGAAAGACATCAAATGTCAGCCTCCCATTTTCAGGGACACCCTCATGCCTAACTTCTTGTTTACTTTCTCACTTTCTTTCTTCCCAGGTTCAGAGAATCAGGAACAGGAAAAACAACCCTTTATGTCATCTTCCGAACTCATTATTTACTGCTAAATTCAAGAAATAAAATAGATTAGCCAAGAATTTAACTGTTTTATAATCTGATTTGTCTGTGTTCTCCCTACCCCGAGGCAATGAAGGCAGAATGCCTGACTGTTCATATGGAGGAAACCATCAGGAAATCCCTAAAGAAAGCGAGCAAGGGTTTACATCTCAATGTATATTAATCCACCATATCATCAAAAAAATCCCGAAAAGATAAGTGAAATAATGACCTCTATTTAACAAGTTTATAATTTATTTGCTCAACACAGATTTACTGTATGCTATTATTAAAAAATAATGGATGAAGTGTCAGGGACTGTGCTAGGTACTAAATATATAAAGATTAGTAAGGCTACCCAGTGTTGAGTTCACAAATACATTCCTTAGTTAGAATATTGGCTAGGATCATATATATATATGCATACTCATATATATCACATACATACTATGGTTTATTATAAACCATACATACTATAAGGATATAAACTATGTACTAGTATGTATATAGTATATATATATAATTTAGATGCTAAAACTAAAAGAAAAACATGTAAGTGATTTATCATAAAAATCAGCTTTACGGAAGAACTGTGTTTAAGAAGAGGCTTTAGATGCTGGCAATGCTTTCTTTCTTTCTTCCTTTTTTTTTCTTTAATATACACATATATTACAAAGTGATTACCACAATCAAGTTAGTTAACCCATCCGATCGCTCTATTTCTTGATCTGACATTAGTGAGACAGTACAGGGACAGGACTTGGGCCTCACTTCTGAACAAGGGAGGTGACATGAGACAGCATGATCCAGCCTAATTAACTGCAGAAGAGCAAAAAACAAAATAATAATGACCCCCCTAGCCACTGGAATCCAGCGCATATCCTTATAAGAGAGCCAAACCATCTGTCCCTTAAGTCATGTTTTTCTAAGACCACCTGAAGCAAGATGCTGACACTAGCTGATAAGGAAACTGGCTGCAAAGAAACCAAACTTATCCAGATCTAACTACCTCTAGGCAAAAAGAACCCCCACAGTGACCTTACCTTGACTTTTCCCTCATTATAATCTCATTTTAGTGCTAAATACACCCAGGGGTGGAGATTTAACATGCTAGTGAGACATACAATGCATGAAGAAGCATGTGATAAAACATGCAGGTGCACGAAAATCACCTCTAGGTGCTTACAAGTCATCTAAGCCTAAACCTCTTTAAAACTCTCTGCAAACACCCCTCCCAGGAGCCAGCATGAGGATTTTTCGGGAAGCCCTAATAAGACCTTGCCTGTGACTCTCGTTCAGCCTTTGGCTGATTTCCATTGCATAGAGAGCCCAAAGGCCTGTGCCAGTAACACGAGGGTTCACTTAATTGATAACTCTACATCTATAGTTTCATGCCCTTTTCTGCATAGGTGTTATTTTTCATAATAAATGGATGCTTTCTGTGCTTTTCTAAAAAATCCCCATAAGATAATATCTTATTGGCCCCAATTAGGACTTTATATACCTCTAAATCAGTCAGCCCTGGCCAGGAGGGAGAGACCCACAGTGAGGCACACCCTGTATCCCCAAGTGGCCTAATGTACAAGGTGCACAGGACTGTCCCAGAGAAGGTGGGATCACTACATGTCACAGAGCCACCACTCTAGGTGTCCTCAACAGTCAGGAAGAAGAGATGTATTTTTATTCTTTCAAGGAAACCCTCTAATTCCCCCTAGGCTCATCTTTTTTCTAGTTAGCAATTGAACTTCAAAATATCATGGTTTCTTTTGCTTTTTATTATTTTATATTCTTATCTTTAAAAATCCCTCCTGCCTAATTTTGCCATTTGATTACATCAAGATTTTTTTTCATGCCTCAAATTTTCAGCCCTAAGCATAATCTTACTCTAGATTTCTTAGCAACTTGAGATGGTTTTCAGTGTTCCTGGGGGTTATTGTTTTAGAGGTAATATCTTAGAATTTTTTTTGAACAATTATATACATTTAGCTCTGATTTTCCTTTCTAAATGTGAATAGATGTGCTTTGTCCTTCTCCCCAATAGGCTGTTAAATTAAATTATGTTTGTGTCACTGTTTGTGATGGCCTAATCTCCATCAAAAGGATGTTCTCTCATGGATACATTTTCTAAAAGTTTAGGATATTCAAAACTACCACCACTTCACTCAAACAAGAAATGACCCCGCTTTTCCACAAAGACTGGGGCTGTGAATGGAGGAAGTTTGGACCAGCAAGAACAGGCAGAGACATGAAGAATCACTGGGTGGAGCAAGGATAGTCCCATAAACTAAAACAAAAGGAACCAAAGGGAAAACTGCCAAAATTCCTTACAGCCTTTGATCAGGGAGCATCACACAGATGTTCAATGATTTCAGATTCCTGACTCAGCTAGTTACTAATTATGTGACCTGAAGCAACTCACTCCACCGCTCTGAGCCTGCTTCCTCATCTGTGAAAAAGAGAACGACTACTACTTTTGGGATTTTTATGGGATTATGATAATTTATGTCAAGTGCTTGGTAAAATGTAAGGGTACATTATTACAGCAATATATTCATTTCAACCAAATTTCATAGTAAAACAAATTGGATATTTTCTAGACTTATTTTGTTGGCAATTTACTGTGGAAACCAGTAAACCCAGAAGCCAGCACTGTATTTATTATCTAGAGACAGAAGCCTTGTGCATACCTTTAGGTTGTCTAATGTCTGGTGCCAAAAGAAACAATTATAACCAATCAACAGATTCCATCTAGAACATTACATTATATAATATCCATTTATGTCATAAAATCATTGATTATAAGAATATTATTTTTAAATTGCCTTGAGTGCAAATTCTAACCCACACTTCTAAAACCACAGAAGTACTCAAACAGCACATTGGGAGACATAAGAGGGGAATTTTTATATTCTGCTGTTCTGCCTTTGCTCTTGTGTCTCAGATCTTCAGCAAAGTTGTTAAAGCAACCTCTCATAAAAAAGCTCCACATTTTATAAGGACAGTAGAGAGGTCACAGAGCAACCAATTAAGAACCAGGAACTGAGTCTCAAAACCCTTTCTCTCCGTCCTTGAGAGAGTTTCACTTCACTCTAACTCTCAGTGGCTGGTATAACCATACTCCATGGATTTTGCTACCCAATTTTTCAGAATAACGGTTGAGAGAAAATTTGAAAACTCCATGCAATCCATCCCCGATTCACACGCTCCCACCCAGGAATTTACCTGCTCAGGGCAGGTAAAATATAGTCATTCCATTCCCCTCACGACAGCCATCTTTTCTCTCCTCCCTTCCATCCTCCACATGAACACTGCTCTTGTTCATCCCCCAAGTATCATTTCCAGAGATTTCCTCAAATCACAAAAATTTTACACCATATTTGGAATCTCGTGTGATTCCAATACAGGAAAAGGGCAGTAATCTTTTCTATTTCTGACATTTCTATCATTATGTAAAAACAACCTCCCCCTTTCCAACCTTCATAATGAAAAAAGGGAACTAGAAGAAAAAATATCCCCTCCCATTAAAATAATTCCCCTTCACTAATCAATCACAAATGCTACTCCATGGCACCACTGTGCTCCGTCCTGTGTAACTTACTCCCCCTCTTCACCCTCCTCCCTAAACTCCTTCTCCTGACTCCACACCTGCCAGAGAGACCTCCCTGACAACTTAGGCAGATTTCCCTCCAGACAGCTCCATCACTCTATCACACCACTGCTCAATTCTTTCTAATTTTTATCCCAATATATAAAAGTTTTAAATATTCATTGTTTATTTTTAACTATTTTTGTTTATAATCCTACAAGATATTTTGAGCTCCTCGGGGGCAGGGACCTTTCTGCCTTGCTCACCTTTGTGTCCCAGTGCCTAGTCCAATGTCTGACATGTAATAAGAACTGGAATGGGTCTGACATTTTGCCCCACTTGCAAGCCAATAAGTTTGTCTGCCACAGTTTCACTGATGCTGGTGTAACACAAGAGACTCTGGGTCAGAGAAGAACAGTTTATGAATCACAGCAATAGCAGTAGCCAGAATTTTTGGCATTTTTATATCAGTTTTTTGAGCCCCAAGTATACAGAGTGACAAAAAGAGGACGAGAGGACACCTGTATACATAGTGGGTTGTGATACAGGAGAGGAACCCTGACTTTAGGAAATCTGAAAATTCTATAATGGGTAGCAAGCACGTCTGTCCTTTGCTCCACAGGGAAACAAATTTCTGTTTTCCGAGGCCATTTGCTATCTTAATATCACTGAACAGATAATCTGGGACAAAAGGCAGTCAGTTTCTCTCTTGTAAGATGTGCAGAAACACAAGAGACCCATGGAAAATCTTCTCCTAACAAGTAGAGAATCAAAAAATATTTTTTGACTTAATGAATAAATGAACTAGAACACCAATCCAATGTTGACACAAAAACCAAACTGTGCAAAATATTTAAAGAGTTGGTTCTGAGCCAATATAAGTGACCATATCCCAGAAAAACACAGTCTCAAGAGATCCTGAGAAAGTGCGACCAAAGCAGTCGGATTGCAATTCTGTTTTACATATTTTAGGGAAGCTGGAGTTACAGGCAAAGACGTAAATCAATACATGGAGGTTATATTAATACATTCGTTTGGTCCTAAAAGGTGGGATATCAGGAAGCAGAGGCTGACAAACCAGTGGTGGGTTCAGAGATTCTTAATCAGCAATTGGTTGAAAGGTGTAATCTTTGTCTAAAATTTTGTAATCAAATCAAGGAAAGTTTTTAAGTTAAGATACGGAGATCTGTTATCCTTCATGTGAGGCTATGTCAGAGTCGGTTGTGAAAGCAAGCCATGATATACTGGATCAAAATGACCTGTTTAGCAAGATTAATGGTTCATAGGTGTGACCCTTTCCAGGCCATCTGGAAAGGAATTTCTGAGTAAGGAAAAAGGTTTACTCTGCACCAGCATAGGCGATAGAATTTAAAAAAAAAAAAATTCTTTTGTTCCCAAAGAGACTTCCTTACTGAGTGGAATGCTGGCAAGTATTTAACAATCAGCTCTTGAGGATAGAGGAACCTTGATTTGTAGCCTTTTCTAATTTTCTTGGCAAAAGTATTCCGACCATGAGCAACATGAGCTACTAATATCTCAGAATGCAGAGTTGGGGAGAGATGCCCAGCAGTACAACATCATAAAATACTTCCACTGTGCAAATACAAAATATGCAAATCATCTCAATAGGTAATTTTATTAAATATTAGTAAAATAGGAAGGGATGAGTTTTGAGTGTACATTACCTTAGTTTTAAGACAATTTGTTTTACTGTATGTTTTTATGATTCAACCTTTAATAATGTCCGTGTTTAACAACTGGCTCACAAAATTATTGAAAATTTAATCATTGGCACTTGTCAGTGGGTGCAGGACATCCCTTACTGGTATTCTTCATATCTCCCTCCTTGTTTGGGTGTCATTCTTGTCCTTCCATTATGCATTATGCATCTTATTTCCAGAACTCCTACTTCTCTCAAATTCAGCTTCTTATCCTGCTCCTCCTGGCTGTGCTCTGCCTTGGTTCCTTCCGCTGTCCCTGCCCCTACCCCCATTCCTGGAAAGCCATCAGTTCTGTCCTTTAGAAGCCCCAGCCTACCCACACTGTCCCAGCCTACAGGGGCATCCCCAGGGATGGGGTCCAGAGAAGTCCACTTAGCCTTCCTCAGCCATCAAGGCCACAGCAGGGAAGACAGCTGATGCCACTGCATTCCCAAGTGATCACTTGCAATGCATTTTTTCATGGAATCATTGTCACTACTTCCTGTTAGGCTCTACTACTTTGGGTGCTGTATTTTTACTTCATGCATCATAACAGGAATTTATAAGCAAATCTGAGATGCTAATCTCTCTTCTTATGTGAAAAACGGATTCTGATTTCCAAACTTAAAAAGGAACTTTGAGAACTTACCTAAATAGGAGACTGCTTATTATGTGGAACTTGATATGTATTTATCTATTTTATATTTATGGAACTATGTCCACCAGAGGGCAGCAAAAAATTTTATATGTGAAATGTATTTACTCAATACAGAAATGAAGAGCAAACCTCTATCATTACTTGTTGATATATAGGAAACTATTAGAGTCGTAGATAGCAATATTACTTCAAGTTTATGTGGAAAAAAACTTGGAGAATTTATCTCTTAAGACTAAAAAAGCACAACTGTTCTATTTATATTTAGAAAATTTAAGGATTATGTTGAAATATGATCATAAGACTAAAATATCATTTTTTTTTACTTTAAAGCCTTAATACTAACTTTTATATTAGGTTAATCTCCAGTTAGTTACTCATTGATTCATTTAACATATATTATTTGAACACTTCTCATATTCAAAACATTGTGCTAATAATTACCACTTTTAGGCATGACTTGAGAAATACAAAAAAGACTGCCTGCCTGTACCATTCTATCAATCAGGATTCTCCAGAGAAATAGAAGCAATCAGATATATGTGTATGTATGTGTGTATGTGTATATACACACACATATATACATGCATACATACATATGTATATAAACGTGTGTGTGCAAAAAGAGATCTGTTCTAAGGAATTGACTCATGCAATTATGAAGGGTTGCAAACCTGCCTGCAGAGCAGGCAAGCAGGCTGGAAATTCAGGAAGCAAGTGATGCTGCAGTCTTGAAGCAGAATTTCTTCTTTGGGAAACTTTAGTTTTTTGCTCTTAAGGCCTTCGCCTGATTGGATGTGGCCCACCCACATTGTCAAAGTTAATATCCTTTACTTAAGTCAATTGATTGTAGATGTTAACCATATCTACAAAATAGCATCCGGTTATACAACTGGGTACGGTAGCCCAGCCAAGTTGACAAATAAAATTAACCATTACACTGCCCCAAAATATTTCCCCTGTTCAGATGCCATGTCTCAAAAATGTCACCCTTGGAAAGCCATGCTTCGAATCATGGATCACAGGAAAACCATGCTTTGAGTCATGTATTACATGGACTGCATTTTAGAAGATGCAGATCATGTTCTAAAATGCATACATCCTTGGTAGGTTGATACACCTACTTAGACACCATTGTGGGAATGCCAGGTTATTATATACATTTCTCCAAACAAAAGAAAATTGGTGTCTTTCTGAAAGCACTAAGTAGCAGGAGATTCTAAAATGCTAAAAGGGAAGCTGTGAGTCACCTTCAACAAACCACCAATTTCCTAATTTTAAATACAATTTCCTCCCTCTAAAAGTACAGTATTTTTGGTTTATTGTGAGAAAATACATTGTTTTTGTTGTTTTTAGAAACTGCATCTACCTTGTAACCCAGCAACGAAACAACAACAACATGGAACCTCAATCTCTAACCCTTGTTCAATGTGCTATTCAAAGTTTTAGTTCAAAATGTTTTGCTTATTGTACTTCAATAAAAAGATTCCCCCCAAAAGAATGTATAACCTGGCTATAATGCTGAGGAAACATGAGACAAACTTAAAATGAAAAACATTCTATTAAAAAGGTAAGACTGGTTTCTTTAAAAATATCAATGTCATAAAAGATAAAAGTTAAAGGCAAAGACAAAGATTAAGGGGGACAAAAGAGACACAACAATTAAAATCAGACGTGCTCTTAGACTGGATACTGTACTGTAGTAGTGAGGAAAAAACGTCATGAAGGACAGTTTGGGGTCAACTCATAGACTGGAATACAGACAGTGGATTGAAGAGAGATGAGGCATTTATTGTTTTAGTTTGATAATGGTACTGTGTTTGTGTAGGATTGTGTCCTTATTTTTAGGCAGTGATCACATTCAGAAAAAATATGAAAAATAAGTATACATGTGAAGAAAGAACAAGAGATGAAGCAAATGGAATGATATGTAGGTGAACCTGGGTGAGACTTTTTTTGTCTTGAAAAATTACAATTTTTCTTGACTTGAAATTGTTTCTAAATAAAAAGTTATTTAAACATTTGCTAAAAACATTGTAAGAAATTCAGTCATATGCTTTAAATTGATAGTGACATCGCTTTAGGAAATCAATATAATATAGTTTTGAACGTGAAAAATGTTCAAGAAATAGATGCTAAACAGATCAGTGAGTAACTAACAGGAGAGCCCATTAATATAAATAACCAGGGTTATTTGTAGCTTGCATCATGCCACAGTCCAACATGAATGCACTAGGAGGAAGGGAAGGTTCTGTCTCGTACCCATAATTCAGGGACCCAGGGTCCTTCCCACCAGAAGCTACATTCT
>CAUYRT010040578.1:0-17170 GCA_963574885.1 Lepilemur ruficaudatus
AGAATGACAAAGATGTCATGCCAGGTGAGGTCATGTGCCTGTGTGAGATAGCGGAACTCTTTGGTGTAGGCTGTGGGGTTGTTAGAAAAGGAGCCTCAACGCTTCTCCATCTGAGAGAGATCAGAAAGGGAGAAGGGAACATGTACACGCACTACCCCTTTGGCACCGGCCACCTCTTGCAGGGGACAGAGGAGGGTTTGGTCTGAGGGTCCTGCATGGGATCGAATGTGGTGACCGACAGGGGACGTTGGCGGAGAGCCGTCACGAGTGGTAGCAGAGGACGGCGGGGCAGTAGGAGGAGAAGAAGGAGCACCCGCATATGGTGGAGGCTGAGCAGGGGGCGAGGTAAGGGAGTGAGGCGGGTCAGAGAAGGCGGAAGAGGTTTCTAACGGGTCCTTTGGCTGAGAGGTGGAAGAAAGAGGCCAAGGAAGGCGGAGGACTCCGCGAAAGGAGGATCTGTGGCGGGTCACAGGTCTGACAGGGGGAAGAACGGGAGCTCATGTAGAAGAAAGCCTGGACACACGGGATCTCCCCCCACTTGCCATTTCAGTGACAAAAATTATCGAGATCTTGTAAGATGTTGAAATTGAGAGTCCCATTTTTAGGCCACTGTGAGCCATTGTCCAATTTGTACATTGGCCAGGCGGTGTTACAATAGAAAATGAGTCGCTTGGGCCGAATGTCAGGCTTGAGGCCCAGGGCTGTGAGATTGGCCAAGAGTCAGCCCAGGGTCGTGCTAGATTCGATTTTGGAGTTTTGACTGCCCATGGTGCCCTAACCCAATGGAGAAAGGACGAGATCGGGGAGCCGGCATCCCAGGTCACCGACCAAGCCTTGGGAGGAAGGCAACAAGAGTACAGGGGATGTCTCCACCAGTATCTTGTGCCTGGCTGGAAGGACTGACTGAGTGGTCTAGGCGTCCCTAAGATACTCAGGTCCTTAAGGCGGAGGGTCTCTGACTTGGGCCCAAGGTTTTATGGACAGAGACCCTGGAATGGATAAATTGGGCTAGGCCCCCAAGGGCAGAGGGACTTACCCAGGCCAATTAGCTGACTGGCATCCAGTGGAGGTCCCGGTCTGAGGTCAGGAAGACACGAGAGGGCACGGCATGACCAAGGCCCTGAGGCAGGCCAGCGCGACCAAGACTCCCCTCCCGGGTTTTGGCACCAAATATAAAGTTGGCAGTGGCAGAAAGAAGGTGAGAGACAGACAGAGTAGGGCCAAACAATGTGGCTTTATTGAGCGCTCCCGGGCGAGGTTCACGGGTCCTGAGGAATGGGGCCCGAGAAGTAACACCCGTTTGAAAGGGGTGAGGGCTTTTATGCTATTTGAGGCGGGCTGGGGGCTTTTGGCAGGAAGAGTTGGGGATTTCCATAGCAACCTTTGGAGGTTATTGAGGATTAAGAGGGGTTGGTGGTATTTTCAGAATCCCGGAATCAAAACTTTCTTATCTGGGTGGGCATCTGGGTGTGGTTACCCTTCAACTTAGCTGGGCCTAACAGTCACCTTTGTGGGTCTCTCTTCTCTTTAGGGAGGGGAGGGGGTGCCCGCCACCAGCCATACATTATGAATAATGTGGCTATGAACATTTGCACATAAGTCTTTGTGTGAATATATGTCTTCATTTCTCTCGGTAAATACTTAGGAGTGGAATTACTGGGTCATGTGGTAAATGTATATTTAACATTTTGAGAAACTGCCAAACTGTTATCTAAATTAGCTGTACCATTTTATGGTTCTATTGATAATTTCTCCACATCCTTGCTAACACTTAATATTGTCAGTCTTTTATTATAGCCATTGTAATGGTGGGTAGTAGTAGTTCATTATAGCTTTAATTTGCATTTCTCTAATGAGTAATGATGTTAAGCATCTCTTTATATGCTTATTTACGATTCATGTGTCTGCATTGGTACAATCTGTATTCAAATCTTGCTCATTTTTTTTTTAAATCAATTTGTTTGTCTTCTTACTGAGTTGTAGGAGTTCTTTATATATTCTGGGTACAAGTCCTTATAACTTTATCAGTTACATGATTTGGAAATATTTTCTCCTAGTCTGTGGCTTGCCTTTTCATTTTCTCAGTGGTATTTTCTGAAAAGCAAAAGTTTTAAATTTTGATAAAGTTAAATTTATCAATATTTTTCTTTTAAAGATCATGGTTTTGGCATCATAACTAAGAAATATTTGCCTAATCATGTTCACAAAGGCTTTCTTCTATGTTTTCTTCTAGGAGTTTTACAGTTTTGGCTCTTATAATTAGATCTATGATTCATTTTTAGTTAATTTTTGCATATGGTTGATGTGAGGTAAGGATATAAATTAACTTTTTTGCATAGGGGTATTCATTATTCTAGTTTTGTTTATTGAAGACTATTGAATTACTTAGGCACCTTTACCAAAAATCAATTGACCATAAATACAAGAGTTTATTTCTGGAGTTATTCTGTCCCATTGATTGGTATGCCTATCTTTTAGTCAATACCACACTCTCTTGATTACTATAGCTTTATAAAAAATCATCCAACCTTATTTTTTTCAAAATTGTTTTGATTTCTGTAAGTCCTTTGCATTTTTGAATAAATTTTAGGATCAGCCTGTCAAGTCCTACAAAAAAACCTACTGGGATTTTGATATGTGTTGAGTTGAAATTACAGATAAATTTGGGGACAACTGCTATTCTAATGATTTTGAATCTTCCGATCCATGAATATGGTATATCTCTTCAGTTATTTAGATCTCCTTTAATTTCTCTCACCAGTGTTTTGAGGTTTCCAGTGTATAGTCCTTACCTTTCTTTTGTTAAAATTATTCCTAAATATTTTATTCTTTTCTATGTTATTATGAGTGGAATTGTATTCTTAATTTTATTTTTGGATTGTTTGTTAATAGTGTATCCTGCAACCATACTAAGTGTGCTTATTGATTCTAGATTTTGTACATTCCTTAGGCTTTTCTGCATACAAAATCATGTCACCTGTAAATACCAACAGCTTTACTTCTTCCCCCTCCAACCTGCATGTCTTTAATGTCTTTTTCTTGCCCTGTTGCACTGGCTAGAATCTGTTACATAAAACTAAATAGAAGTGGTGAGAGCAAACATTTTTGTCTTTTTCACCCTGTCCTTTGACAGATCCTGGATGCTTTGTTTTCAAAGGGAATCCTGATGCCTCTTGCAGAAAAGGAAGAAGAAAAATCCTTTCTGCTTCCTTAGGGTGTCCCCTCAGCATCTCCTCCTGCCTTTTTGTTTTTTGAGACAGAGTCTCACTCTGTCTCACTCTGTTACCTGGGCTAGAATGCCGTGGTGTCAGCCTAGCTCACAACAACCTCAAACTCCTGGGCTCAAGTGATCCTCCTGCCTCAGCCTCCCCAATAGCTGAGACTACAGGCATGTGCCACCATGCTCAGCTAATTTTTTCTATTTTTGGTAGAGACAGGGTCTCACTCTTGCTCAGGCTGGTCTTGAACTCCTGAGCTGAAATGATCTGCCCGCCTCGGCCTCCCAGAGTTCTAGGATTACAGGCGTGAGCCACTGCGCCTGGTCTCCTCCTTCCTTTTGCCTAAAAGGTATATGAAACTCCTAAGACACTCATATCTGTCTCTCAGGGGCCCTTCTAGAGTAGTTTCATCCTCTCAGCACCAGAGTTTTAGTACCTCAGAGGAATAGTGTTTGCATTTTGGCCCCCTTCTATGGGTATTCAGTGAGAGGGAACTGAAAATGAACTAAAGTGTTTGGAGCTCTGAGGGAAGATCTCCCTAAACCCCAAAAGGAGCCAAAGATGAGTCTCAGGAGAAGACCCTGACAGCTGAGACCCTCCTGGGCACTGTGAGGTCCTGCAGTGAACCTCTTTGTACACTCCAGCTGCCCGTGCTCTCTGTTCTCTTCCATGTTTTTCAGAGTATGTAGTAAACTCCAAACAGGATAACCCCTCTACCGCCCCTTAAACCCATCACGCTCGTCCCAGGGTCTTGCTTATGCTGCCCCTTTCCTCGTGGAATGCCTTCCCCCTTTCCTCTGCTTGTCCATATCCTGCCCATCACTTAGCACCTAAGTAGAGTTCAACTGTCTAAATGTGTCCTTCCTCCTCCACAAAACTATTCTTGATCACTCTGGCCCCCAGAGGTCTCTCCACTTCTCCACAGCTGTACTCTGACTGCTGCCCAATTTAGCAAATGATCACAGCAGATTTGTACTGGTTAATTAGTATAGATTTTCCCTGGTCACTTGGATGTAAGAAACTTCACATTTATTTATTCTAAATCATGATCTCTGGCTTGGCCTCAGCCACCACTACTTATGGGAAATCCAGTGTCAGCCACTAACAGGAATGCCTCCTTCTTTCTGAGATTCCTGTAGTGGCTGTTGGGCGGTCTTCAGTGCACCTTATCACTGGTAAGCTATTCACTATCTATGCCCCAAAGCTCGTTAGGCAGGCAAGGGGAGCCAAATTCAGCTGCCATGACGAGCACAATGCAACCTCCCAGTAAATCTCTGTTGACAAATTGACGATGGGGTGCGCTAGCTTCCCTGCTATTACTCCTTGACTTGTTCTCTGAGCAACCCCTCAGCACAGAACAGTATCCCGGGCTCCTAGCCATCTCACAGTACCCTGCAGTGGCCACCCCAGATTGGCTAGCCTTGCCCCACGTGATCATGGAAGTGGGCGGAGCCTTGCTATGAGGGAAGAGTTGGGGAGGTTGCTGGAGCTCGTGGACTGCGAGGCCTGGAGGGGGCAGTCAGGACCCCCCCCTTAGCCCCCACCTCTGGAGGCGGCCCTGGGGCCTTGGGCAACCTTATCCATGACCCCAGAGGCTGTAATTGTCATGCTCTTTCTGCCTGGAGAGTGCATGCCTGCCACGCCGCTTTGCCAGCATTTCCACTGCAAGCGGAGGACTCTGAAGTACAAAAGTCGCTTTTCTCCAGTCAATTCAAGCCAGTCTGGCGCGAGTCCCTCATTCTCCTTTGTCAGCGAGGCAAAGACGCAGTTGTTCACCCAGTTTTGTGTCTTACAGCGAGGCAGCCCTTTTCCTGCCCTTCCTCTCTCTCTGAGAAGCCCCAAGTGTGCCTTTCTCTTGACCCTGTTCTGAAGTGCTGGAAAATCTGCTCCAGGCACAGATCCCGAGTAGTTGGCCTCTCCTCATTTCCATCTTTAGCTTGGAGCCTCTTTGGTATCGGTGGGAATAGGGCCAGGGAGGGAGGAGTAGGTCCAAGCAGTTGGCAGCTCGTTGCTGGGGCATTATTTAACTTCTGGGCAAGAATGACCACAATAGCACCCCTGGGAGGTCTCTACAGCCCCAGGCACGATGTGTGGCAGATACTATCCAGTGCAGGCCCCATACCGGAGGGCACGATGCCATCTGGTTGCCTCCCTGGGTGCTCAACATAAGAGCTGTCAGAGGAGAGTGCCCTGTGAGTCCTTGATAAATGGAAGTGTTTCTTTCCGGTTGTTAAACCCCAGTGTCTTTTCAGGGAGGCTCCTCCTAGAGCTAGTTCCTTCCTGCCTAGGTACCTCCGCCTTTCAGTTCAACTCAGCAACCTCCTCCATCCACTTCCATGAATCCCCCTGGATTATTTCCTGCAAAACACAGTGTGAAATTGACTTCTGACTAGAAGCCTCTGTCTTCTAATCCCCTCCAGATCAGTTCCCCCACATTTTTTTCAGCACCCTCATGTTCTGTTTGATTTTTTTGCATATGTTTAGCCCAGGCTTTGAAAGGATCTGAAATCTAATCCTTTAATTTCAAATTCCCTAAAGCCAGAGAG
This sequence comes from Lepilemur ruficaudatus, assembly GCA_963574885.1. NCBI lineage: Eukaryota > Metazoa > Chordata > Mammalia > Primates > Lepilemuridae > Lepilemur > Lepilemur ruficaudatus. The sequence goes on from CAUYRT010040578.1 coordinate 5,765, forward strand.
TGCATCTTTCCCCACCCTGCACAGTGCTTACTGTGCTTGGCCCACAGTATATTGACCAACTCCCACAAAGCCTCACATATACCACACAACTGAAGTCCAAGATGTCTGAAGGAAAAACTCAAGAGTGGCTCTTTGGACCAGGAAGAGCTGCTACCCTCCCAATTCTCCTTAACTGAGAACTGCCAGGTCCCCCGATGCCTTCTCTTGTGCGTAGACTGAGGTGTGTTCATTGTGGTTAACAGGTTGATTTTCTGTTTGTATTCCCTTTATCCAAAGAAAAGTTTGGTGGAAAAGGCAGATGGAAATTCCTGAAGGGGGGCTATTTCAGAGCAGGTTTTTCCAAACCCTGAGGCACACCATATAGGTGACTAGGGCCCCAGAGTCTGTAATTCTAAAAAAAACTACCCAGATGATGCTGATATTAGTTCCTTTTGAAAACCAGTGGTGGATCTTTGCTGCAGGTCCTCAGGCAAACAGCATCAGCCTCACCTGGGAGTTTTCAAGAAATGCAGAATTTCAGACCCCATCCAGACCTGCTGAATCAGAATCTGCATTTTAATAAGATCTCCAGGTGGTTGTTATATACACTAAAGTGGAAGAACCCCTGTTCTATTAATGACTGCCCTGGGATATAAGTCCAGGTTGCCCAAGTTTAAGCTTATATCCCAGGGCAGTGATGGGGAGCTAGGGAGAGATAGAAAGGAAGTCTGAGCGGTCACAGCTCTGAGGTCCTCTCCCTCCCAAACTGGGCTGTGGTTTAAGAATATGGTCTCAAAAGCCTGTTTTTTCTGTCACCAGCTTTCACAGAAGGCAACTATCTAATAATTGAACTGTTTTGCTTGCTAGTTGTGTTTGTTATTATTATATTCAGTAATGGCTGTTGGAAGGAGGCAGGGTGTGTCTGGGAGAGCAGGAGTGTTAATGAGCCTGTGGGGCTGGTCCAAGGGGGAGAACCCTGTACCTGTCACAGCCCTGTGCCTTTATTCCCTGTTCACCCACCTCCCCACCTCCCCCTATAGAGGCCTCTTCAATAAGTAACCTTAGTTACTATGAATCTTCTCTTCCTACATCCTGTTTCTGCTTTTTCTACTTCTTGACTTTCTGACTTTGTATCCTGTTCCAGAGCCTTAGCTTGCTCCCTAGCCTCTAATTTGACTCTTCCATAAACTGTCAAACCTTCAACAGATAATTCTTTTAGCACCTTCTGTGCACACCAGTTGTGCACACCAGTAGGCACTGAAGAATCAAAGTGAACCCAAGATGCAATCCCTGGCTTACAGTGTTTACAGCATTGTGTGGATGTCCATCATTCACTCAGCCCTCACTGCACGTCAGGGGCTGCACAAAATGTTTCACTTATATAATCTCCCTTACTTTATAAATTTTTTTAGAGATGGTGTCCACTGTGTTGCCCAGGCTGTACTCAAATTCCTGGGTTCAAGCGATCCTCCCAGCTCAGCCTCCTGAGTAGCTGGAATTACAGGAGTGGACCTCCATGCCCAGCTTTAATTTCACTTACTTTCCCCCATCATAACTGAGGAGTTGTCCCCACTTTATAGATGAAGGACCTATGGTTCAAAGAGTTAAATAACTTCCCCAGGGTCACAGGTAATTAATTAGTGGCACAGGCAGGATGTAAGCCTAAGTGTGAGTGCCTCAAAAGCCTGTCTTAAACCGCTCTTAAAAGACTGTATTCTTCATCGCTATATTTCCAGTGCCCAGGACAGTGCCTGGTATGTATCACACAACCAACATTTGTGGAAGGAAGGAAAAATGTTGTTTTGAACCAGCTATCAGTCTCCACCCTTCAACCACAGAGCCTCCTCAAACTCAGTACTGAGGTTGCTTGGCACTTCTGGGCATCACTGTCTTCCTGCCCCATGGCCCCCAAGGCCTGCATCTGGTGCCCTTCCTAATTTACCCCTGCCTCTCAGGGGCAGCCAGCCAGACCAAGAAACCTCTCTCCATTTTGTCTGAGTATAATACATATGAAGTTAACCCAAGCTTTCTACCTAGAAAACACACACGCACACAAAATTATTATTCTGAAGTTTTATAATTTGCACAGCAGATAATAAAAATGTCGAAGGAATTTAAGTAGATGAATGTGGCACAACCTCAGCTTTTCTGTTGTTCTATAGACTGTCACACTATGCCAGCTGCCTCCCCTGATGGCTGTGAAGTGAGAACTGGTGCCTGCCCTTCTTCCAAGCCACCTCATGCTGTCTCCTCAGCATAGACCCAGAATTTTCCCTTTACTAATCCTTTTAAGGGAAAAAGCATAATATAGGCCATGGAGACTGATTCAGGTTTCCTATGGTGTATATGAGAGTTTGATTATATTGCTAATGTATTGATTATAATGTGGCATTTCTCTTTTCCTTGATTTAGAAGGCAGTGGGAAAAAGTCTGGAGGATAAAATGTATTGAAACTGTTTTTTTTATTTATTTATGCATTTAATTTTTTGAGACCAGATCTCACTCTATTGCCCAGGATAGAGTACAGTGGTATCATCACAGCTCACTGCAACCTCAAACACCTGGACTTAAGGGATCCTCCTGCCTCAGCCTCCCAAGTAGCTGGGATTACAGGCGCCTGCCACCATATCCAGCTAATTTTTCTATTTTTTAGGGAGATGTTGTTCGGGTTGGTCTTGAACTCCTAGCCTAAAGCAATCCTCCCAGCCTCCCAGAATGCTAGGATTATAGGCATGAGCCACTGCGCTCAGCCTTAAAGCTGTTTAGACAACTTATATTAGAATCCTTCACTCATTAGGCCTTTCAGAAAGCATTCTTAGGACTGTAAAATATAGGTCAGGGATTAATCCCATTTTATAGACCAGTAAACTGAGACGGAAGATGAGTGAGGGGATTGGAGTCACACTAACGGTTAATGCAGAAATGATGTAGGACACAGACTAGATTTTGACATGCTTTACTGTTTCCACTGTGCCACAAACTGTCTCCTGAATTTAACATTTTGATCTTCTTTATCATAAAAAGACTCAAATAAAATATATCTATACATGTTTTATTATCTCATGCTTTTTTGGGGCTGTTCTATCAGTGTTACTATTTTTCAGATATTCACAATGGGAAGTTTGAGTGTTAAAGTTGGAGAGGTTGTGGTTAATATCTTGAATTTTAGAGCCAGAATCTGTCAGTACTTAGGCAAGGTAATTAACCTCAGTTTCCTGTCCTGTGGATAGAAATTACTGATACATCTTCTATTAGTCCATATTGTAAGGAATTAAATGAGACAATATGTGGTAAGTAGTTGGCAGAGTGCCTGGCACATACTAAGCACTTAATAAATACTTGTTGTAATTGTTACAAAAACTATTATTACGTGAGTTCCTCAGTTTCCTTGAGGAGTCCTCCTTGTCTTGTGACCAGCAGTGCTTGTCTTTGTAGGGCCTAGTTCCATGCAGTTTTTGTTTGTTTTTTTCTTGACCTATTTTCTAGCTATATCTTCTAGCTTCAGGATTACAACCACATCCCTTTAGTTATTAACTCATTTCAGACACGATGTTCAAATAGATTAGATTGTCTGAAGACTATATTAGGTCATGGAACAGGCCCCCACCCCCTACATGTTGTTATAATCTCTTGATAAATCAGTCTGAAATGCCCGTTCCTCGGGTCCAGAGAGGTTAGGTCATGTACAGGAGGCCCAAGCCCAAGAATTCACATCCCTTTTGAGAGAGAGAACTTGCTTACTTTATCTTCTACAGCAATAATTGCATCTAGGGCATCAAATGATCTGAGACATACTGCAATAAAGGTTTTTTTTTTAATGTATACAAATTCTATCAAAACTATTTACATCCCTGGGATTTTGTCAAGTCTAAAGAAATAATTCTCTAGAAATAGACTTGTTCCTGTGTGACCAGGGACATATTTATTAAATGCAGAATGACTACGGGCAAACCTTGTCTCAAAGCTCAGAAAATCTGAGAAAATCTAATTTCAAAAGAGTTAAGATATTGATGCCAATTGGCACTGGTTTTTCTTTGATGCAGAATAATAAACATGGCCACCTCATAGTTCTCATTTGAGACACATCCCAAACTTGGCCATTCAGTATATTTACAATTCCGTTTCAAAGCTAAACAGTTGCTTTTTTCACTCCCGTTTGGATTCCTGTCATCAATTTATTCAATAAACATTTATGGAGTTCCTACTATGTGCTATACTGTTCAGTGTGATAGAGATATGGTGAACAAAGTGTTCTTTCCTCCATACTAGTGAAGGGAGATGGCCAATAATAAACAAAATTCATAAACAAGAAAACTATCAGATAGTGAAACTATCAGGTAGTGGGAAGCACCACGCAGAGAATTAGAGTAGCGAGATTCAACAGAGAGTACCTGGGTGACTGCTTTATATCGAGCTGTCAGCCAAGGGTTCTCAAGGAAGCAACATTTAAGCAGAGACATGTCACATTTAAGCAGAAGAGCTTTCCTAGAAGGGGAAAAATTCTAGGTCCCTAGGCCCTAGGAATTGAATAAAGTTGGCATTATCTCCCTGTTCTCCTCTATTCTATTTCTTTTCTTTTTTTTTTTTTGTGAACTTCAGAGTCAAGAACTAGATGATCCATTTTTATGATGAGAAAGTGATTCTTTCAACTAACTGATTACCGCCTTTAGTCTTGTTAAAACTTTCTAAAGTGTGAATCAGAATTTTTTAGAAAAGTTCTACAATCTCTACTTTGATGAATACAACCACTATACCCAGTTGTTCAAGGAGAAACCTGGGGTTTGTTCAAGCTTTGGTATTTGATCAAGATATTTTGCTTGGTAAGCTGGCTATTTTTTGATATAGCTTTTATTTTCTAGCTGGAATAGAATCATTAAAAGTGGTTAACTCACCTAACTTGGCCTAGATACTTTCTTCTTTTTCTTCAGCATTAAATTTAAGATGTCCCCACCTTTAGTGAGTGTGTATTAGTTAGGGTAAGCAAGACTAGGTTCTAGCAAATAAGCCCCACACCACAGTCCTTCTGTAGCTCTCCTCCAAGTGGTTACTTAAGGATCCGCATTCCTTTCATTTTATATTGCTGCCCTCTGGTCTCAGAAGTCACCGCAGAAAGGAAAGTGAGAACATGGACAACTGCACAATGAATTTTATGGCCAGATCGAGAGTAACATAGATCATTTCTGCTCTATCCTATTGGCTAGAATGCAGTCATACGGTCCCAACCTAATAGAGATTCCCAAGGGTGTCTGGGAAATGTAGTTTTCACACGTGCTTGGGAAGAGATGAATGACATGAGATTTGGTGACCCCAAAGCTTTGTCTCCGCTATAGGGAAGCCCCCCTCACTCTACCCTTCTCTTCTTCAGTCTGGGTTAGGTTCCACTCTTCAGATGTAACATAATTTGACTTATAATAGGCACTAAACAAATGTTTGTTGGTTGGATAACAAGAAAGATAGATGGATGGATTATAAGCTAAGATCTTATAGCTAGTAAAAGAGTGAACTAGAATTAATATGTATTGAATTGATTAATTAGTAGAAAATTCCATATTAATTCATTGTATGCCCAAGAATTACAGGAAGAAATTTAAACCACACTATTAAAAAGTAGACTAGATTGGGGATCCCTAGGAAATTCCTTTTATGATTTCAACATACAACCTTACTAGCCAAAGTCACTCCAACTCTCCTCCCCTCTGAGTCACTCTGGCAATCACTCTGTAGTTGTCTCAAAGATTGGGAAATTATTCTGAAAGCAGTGTGGCCAGTTGATGGCATTGACTTTGGCTCCCCTCACCATCACTCTCAGTGTTGCCATAAGCCCATTTTTAAGGCCCTGAAGTTGGCTGCCCTTGAAATGAAATGTGAAAACCTGAGTTTGTGGGCCAGCTTGGTCCCCAGCCCAGTTCCCCAGCCAAGGAGTGTGAACAATCCATGTTTGTGGCACCCTGAGCCTGCAGTGACCTTTTGGGCCATCCAGGAAGAGGGAGCACACATTCTCTTAAATGCTAGTAGAGGAAGAACCAACTCCTAGCTCAAGGACTACTGAATGGGCCCCTCTTTTCCCGTGGGACAGCCTCAGCGGGTCCCAAGTAGGGCTTAACACTTTCCTATCTTGAGCTTTATACATAGAGACTCAACTATCTTATTTCTTAGCTGAAAATCAATCAGGCTGAAAACAAATAACAATTAGTCCTCAATGCTAATTACAGTTAGTTATTTGAGTGATTATTTGATTAATGTATTTCTTAATACTAGTGGACAAGGACTGTGTCTCCTTTGTTTATCATTTTATTCCCTAGTACTTAGCATAGTACATGGCAGAGAGTAGGTACCAGGGAAATATTTATTAAATGCAGAATGACCGTGGGCAAACCTTGTGTCAAAGCTCGGGCTCTCATGTTGTTTTGTTTGAGCACCATTTTCCCCAAGCGTAATCATTTTCCCTTCTTATTGTAAACACAAAGTATATATCAAGTGACTTCTGCTCCTTGTTTTTGACTCAGTGAATCCCAGAACCATCAAGACAAAGGCTTGGGATCAGCCCCTTCACCAACTTTCAACTTGAAGCTGGTGGTGAAACCTCTGGTTTTCAAATTGTTTATGTATACCTGTATCCTAAGCGTAACCAGTAAGGCTGCTCCACAAACCCAGGGGGAAACTGCTGACACATTTAGGTTCTTCACACAAAACAAGTAGCTTAAATTCCCATGAGATTAACCGAATGTCCAGCATTTCTATCTTGGGGCTCCTTGTAACTTATCCAAAATCCCAGGGGCTTACATAATCCAAAAAGAGGTGTCGCTGACTTCCTCTTAGTCAAGGTTGCAGCTCTTAATGCCAACTTTTAGTGCCTTATGTGACCTGTCCCCAAAGAGCCAGTCATCCAAGGGGCTGCATCAGGTAGTTTCAGGCTGTGTAGCCCTATAGACCCCAACTTCTGTATATTTTTCCATCCCTTGGGACTGTTACTGGTAACTTTTCCCATTCAACCTTTTAAGCACAAAATGTCCTCATTATTCCTCATTTCCAGCAAACAGGGCTTCCCACCCACTTCTTCGGATTGATCACCCCTGTGGTCCCTAGGGGGTCCCTATTTGCCTTCAGGAGAAGAGAGCTCCCTGCAGTGCCGCAGGACAGTCTACCCTCCCAGACTTTCTGATACTTCTCTTGGTAGAGAAGAGAAGCTGGAGTAGGAGATGGAAAAGAAGAATGAGGAGAACATGATAATGGAAGCTAAATGTCAGCAGATCATTCTACTACACAGCTTTTCACACGTTGACTGTATAGGCAATTTCCCTGTTTTTCTTGAGCAGAGGGCAGACTTCCTTCTCTAAACTGTACATACTCAAAAATCTAGGTATGCACTTATAGTTGGGAAGAAAACCAAGAGATCATCCTGTTTCATTGACTGGCTTCAAGGTGCTGGATCTTTCCTAGACATTGCAGTGAATTAACTGGAATTTTTGTACAAAATCATATTTCAGGTGATGGGGCAGGCTTCTAGAATGTAGTAACATTGTGTTTGGAGAGTCAAATGTTTTCTTCTTAGAATAAGAGTTTTATTTTGGTGGGGTAGGATCAGTCGTGAGAGGACCACTCACCCACAGACACCAGACATGCATGGCTTTAGGGCAAGATTGGGATGGGAACAGAGTGGCCACTGAGAGGCGAGGGAGGGAACCTGACCCCGGCAGACCCAACCTCCGGTGGACTGGCTCTTGAGGCTGACTTGGGACTCCTTTTCAAGGCCTATGGCATGTCCTCCAGGCCTACAACCATGTCAACAATACCATCAGCACTTAACTGTTGCTGTTTGCATCTGGCTGCCGTAGGTGGAGGACAGGTACTAACGCACAAGGCATGATCCAGAGCATTCCAACCATTAGTAGTAGGTTTGAAAGGGAAGCATCAAACCAGGTGAAGGTGGGACAAGTTGTCACACATTGAGAATTCATGAGACAAAACTTGAAGATCAATGAAAATATTCAGAAAATTCACTGTACTCTATGAGGCTGCTGGGAGAAGCAAATGAATCAAGTGAGGAAATCAAGTGCAGAGCCTTCAGGTGTCACCAAAATGGGCGTCTGATCATGCCCCAAACCCTAAGACATCGGAGCATGAGATACCAGTGAGGGAGAGTAATTGAGTTTCACAGATTAAGAGCCTATGAGCAAAACCAACCTTCCTTTCCCCGATATGTGCCTCCTCACTGAGTCATGCTGATGTCTTATCATGGTTTTTCTCTTGCACGGTTTTCTCTGTAATAGTCATTTCTTTTTTGTGTGTGTGTGGTTTGAGGAGTTTAATAAACGTTCTTTTTACAAAGGTGTGGGATGGGTTTAAAGAACCCAGTGAGGGGTAGTGCAGAACCCCAGGGCACAAATAGAGGGAGCCATGCTTACGCTGGTGTGAGGGGACAGGAGAGGACAAGTATAGGACCCCAGAAAGGGTGGCTGTACAGAGAGAACCACTAGGCCAGGGGTGTGGCCTTCCACAGAGGGATAGAAGGCCTGGACTAGAAGAAATTCCTGGGGTCCCCTGTGGACCTCAGTTGCCCTCCTGCCCTCCCAGCAAGGCCGAGTCCAAGCAGAAGAGTGTAACAGTCATTTCAGAAGCTAAAAAATCAAAATACAATACTGCTACCTGTTTCCTCTTGTAATCCTGCATTTTAACAGACAGGCATAGAGCAGGAGCAACTAGCCTCCCTGAGGATTTGCAAAGGGGAATTCGACTGTGAAAGAGCTGTCACCATCCTCCTTCAGTTATTTAAATGTGACTCATTCAGTTCAGTTCCAGAGCAGGCACTGAGCATTTGAAGTGTGCAGACACTAGGCATAGCTGGGTGGACAAGGACAAGTAGGATGCCACCACTGCCCAGGCGGAGCACATCATCAGGCAGGGACCACAAAGACGTAGACAAATAACTACACTATGGAACAGAAGAGGGAGTGATACGTTTTGTCCTGGAGGAGTCAGGGAAGGCTGTAGAGAAGGTGATGTTTGAGCTGAGTCTGCCAGGATGAGTTGGCCTTTGGGCAAGGCAAAAAAGGGCAAGCAAGCTGGGGGAGGATGTACCGAGATACAGAGGCAGGGAAGTGCGTGGGGGCTAATGAGAGCCGGGAGGGTGGTGGCTGGGAGGAAGGTGGGGTGGATGGTAGACTGGTGATGTTAGAAAGCAGGCAGGTCCTGGGTGTGAAGGGGCTCGGATCCTTGTTCAGGAGTTAGGCTTCAGGCAGAATTTCACTAGCACAGGCCAAACCCCCGGTGGCCTTGGAACAAATGCAGAAGCAGCCCAGATCTCACAGGAGCCTGCTTTAAAGGATGGAAGTTATTTCTTTGAGGCCTTGCCACTGGTGCCAAAAATTCCCAGCCTGCCACTCACTCCTCAGAAGCCTCTGGAAATATATGCATACATAACACATTAATGAGCTGGCCCCGCTTCCTTTGTGTTCAATCACTCATATTTCTGAAACTCAAAGGTGGGCTCTGGACCCTAGGCTGCCTGGGTTCAAAGCCCAGCTCTGCCACTTGTAGCTGTGGAGTCTGAGGCAAGCTACTTAACCTCCAAGGCCGGGTGACAGTGAGGCACCACAGTGTGAGGCACTACAGTACAGATTCCGGTGGCAAAGTGTAGAGAACATGGGCACAAACCATTCCTTTGCCCTTGGGCACTGTGGTGTTATCACATATGCACTGGTTTTTATCCATGGTTCCTGCCTCTAACTCCCATAGCCCTTGTTACAGTCTTTTGTTATAGTGTTGGGTGCTTTAGACCTCAGGAAACAGAATCTCTCTGACCTTTTCTTGCCCTCCTTTCACCTGCCCTAAGGCAGGACTCTAATCTTCCCCTCATTCCAGAAAGGGTACCACCCTATACCCTGAAGGCTAATCTTATTTCCAGGGTTGTTCCATAGAAACCCAAGAGGACCAGGTTTGGAGAGCTTCTGCATAGCTGAACACCCAGCGGTTCCTAGAGGGTGGAGCCTGGGAAGGGCACAGAAGCTCCGTGCCCCTTCCCCCATACCTTGCCCCATACGTCTCTTCATGTGTATCCTTTGTAATACATAAGAAGTTATTAGTGAGATATTTTACATCCTTTTTGGGGTACTAAGTCTTTAAAATCTGGTGTGTTTTATTCTTATAACACACCTCAATTTTACTAGCCACATTTTGCATGGCCACATGTGGCCAGCAGCTACCATATTCAATAGTATGGGGCTGGAACAACGGGCCCAAAATGACTGGACTGAAATAATAACAGTAGCTAAATTTCTTGATTACCAGCTGAGAGACCTTGAATAAATTACTAAGCCTGTGCCCCTTTCCTCCTCTGAACAAGAGAAGTATAATAAAACCTAACATATTGTTGTGAGCATTAAATTGAGAGACATAGCTGAAGCCCTGAGCAAGATTATTATCCCTCTTTGCCTTTGCACATGTATCAATAGTTTCCTCAGCGTGGCATGCCCCATCTTCTCCACCTGCAAATCCTTATTTATTTTTTTCCTGAATTTTAACTTTAAAAAAATATTTTTTATTGAGTTATAAATCACATACTATAAAATTCACCCATTAAAATGTCCAATAAAGTGAGTATACCAATTCAGTGGTTTGGGTATACTCACAGAGTTGCACAACCATCACTAGAGTCCTTTAAGTTTAGAACATTTTCATCACTCTCCATCTCCCTCCTTCCTTCCCAATCATAGGCACTGCTAATCTACTTTCTGTTTTTTTCTATTGTTTTTGATGCGTAATAGTTGTACATATTTACAGGGTACAGTGTGATATTTTGATGCATGTATACTATGTGTGGTGATCAAATGAGAGTAATTAGCATATACATTGCCTAAAACATTTATCGTTTCTTTGTGTTGGGAACATTCAAAATCTGCCTTCTAGCTATTTGCTACTATACAATAAATTGTTAATTATATTCCCCCTGTAGTGCTATAGAACACTAGAATTTATTCCTCCTATCTAGCTGTGCTTTTGTATTTATTAACCAACTTTGGCTGCCCTCCTCTTCCACTTATTTATTCTTTAAGATCTTGTTCAGATGTCACCTCCTCCATGCAGCTTATCCATCTTGCCTCTTAGGAAGTGTTAGAACCGGGTTCCCTTTGCCCCAGGAACAGAGAGGCAGAGTCACCGAGGCTGCAAATGACAAAGGAGTTTATTGGCTAGCTCGAGCTAGGGTCCTAGTCCCAGAGCACCAACGCAGTGGCCTCCCTACGAACCAGGATCCTGCCCTGGGGTAAAAGTCGAGCTTTTATACTTTTTAGTAGGTTTACATGTGCTGGGCACACCATCCCCCTTCCCCCCCCCCCACCTTAGTTCATTTGCGCCTTCAAAAGTGGCTGATCGTGTTGGCTTCCAATTGGTTGGCTCCAAGGTCGTGTTGGCTCCTGACTGGCTGGCTCC
>CAUYRT010040579.1:0-15087 GCA_963574885.1 Lepilemur ruficaudatus
ATCCTTCTGCCTCAGCCTCCCGAGTAGCTGGGACTACAGGCATGTGCCACCATGCCCGGCTAATATTTTCTATATATTTTTAGTTGGCCAATTAATTTCTTTCTATTTTTAGTAGAGACGGGGTCTCGCTCTTGCTCAGGCTTGGTTTGGAACTCCTGACCTTGAGCGATCCACCCTCCTCAGCCTCCCAGAGTGCTGGGATTACTGGCATGAGCCACCGCGCGCAGCCTCATTAGATTATATTCTTAACTAAAATAACCTAGAACAAAAATATATTCCAAGGTAATTTAGAGTATTATTGAAAAATCTAACATTAGGATATTGAAATTAATTCCACGCTGTATTTTCAAACGTGTTTGCATGATTTGCATTTGCACGAGTTACCTTTTATAGGGGAAAATGTTGAGAGGTTAGTTTTCAGTGATATCTTAATTGAATGGCTGTCACTGCAAATAGTATCAGTTGCTTCTATTCTCTTCGTCAAAAAGCTAAAGACAAATGATTGTATAGACTCAGCTCCTTCCAAGAAAGAGACAGAGAAGCAGGATAAACCCTGTGGGGCTCTGACTGACGAATGAGGAAGCCACACACAGCCATGAAATACAAAGACGCACCTAAACACGCTGACGGTGAACACAAAGACAGACTGAAAGAACAGACCGTAAAGAAATGTGTTCTGTAAGAAAAAAATTCAGACTGGAGTAAATCATTTTTAAAAGATGGGGAATAAGAAAGAAATAAAAAAAGAAAAAAATGAGATATGACAAGTCAACCAAGGATGAGCTTACTCTAAGGATGAAAAGAAAAATCATTAAGTACAAAAATGTATGTGGAGAAAAAAAAAAATAAGGTACGTGGAGAAACACAGATACACGTAACAGAGACTTCTGTTCACAGTATACCCCTAATAATGTTCATTAGTATTTACACTACAGTTACTCTTTGTAAATACTTTTGTGACACAGTTTAATTCTATTACTATCAAATAAGCCATTCAATTAAACATGCTCATCTACACTGCCTGAAAGCTGTAACATAATTACAACAGAGAGAGACCAAATGGAAAAAGATAAATGTTCCATCCATTTTCCACTTAGAGAAAGAATTGGTAATCAGAATTTTAAAGAGTAAAACTTACGGCTTGAATAAGATATATTTAGGAGAACATGGCTTAGGGCTAACCAAAGTTTGAGAAATTTTAATTTAAAATCCTTTTCTAGGCCTTCAGTTGGAGGATACCAGAAAATATTCAGTAATCCTCTTTTCTAGTTATGACATATTTCCAAATTGTCTTCTTCTAATTTATGACATATTTTCTCTGCGTAAGTCCCTAAACAGTAAAAGGGGATATAAATTTAAGCCATAATTTTAGAAATGCAACAGATTTAATTCTTAGATCTAGTGTACATATTATTTACTTATAACATTCCATTATATAGAAATCCATTTGGTGTTCAATTATTCCTATTCAAAAATATTGAAATGATTCCGACACGTAAGACTTTATTGTAGGTACTCCGGGATACACCCAAATGTATTTCCTAACCTCCAGAAGCTCAGACTAATTCTGAGGCTTTAATATGATTATTTAAATAACTAAATACAAAAACCTCTGAAATTTGAAATTTAAGAATATGATATGAGCACTCTGAGTGGATATTTTTTAAAACTACAGTGCAAAAAAAACCCTGATATTAAAGTTTTACCATATGGCTATTAACAGACTCTGCTTCTAGAACTGTTTGTTATTTGGGGCAAAACATGAACTCTTCAATTAGATGGAAGTGTTAAACATACTCTTAAAGGAATCACTTAGAAAACACAGTGGAATCCCTTTGCAATACAGATGTTTAGAAAGAGAACTGAAATTTCTCTATTTCTACAATTTTTAAAAAGTTAGAGATGGGGTCTTGCTATGCTGCTCAGGCTGCTGTCAAACTCCTGGGAGTAAGCACTCCTCCCACCTCAGCCTCCCAAGCAGCTGGGACAACAGGAATGTGCTACCACACCCAGCTAAATTTCCACAATTTCTAGTATTATTTTAGTCTAATTACAGAACCAAAGATAGAAAGAGAGAAAAATTTCTCTTGCAAAACCTATAGGAAGGTTATAATAAGCGTACAAGGAAAAAAAGGGGAAACTGTGTTATGTGCCGTACAATTGGAGAGCTAAAAAGCACCAGGCAGATTCCATGATAATATAGTAAGTAATAGGATCCATTAGAGATTTATTTAGGCAAAAGTATTATTATAAAAGTCACATTAATAGGATTTAAAAGTCATAGTAAGTATACCGACCCAAATAAACCTTGACCAAATTTCATATTTCCTCAATGGTGGAAAAGCCTTTCCTAATATAATGTTCCTGTCACTATGCATTTTTCAGCCCATTCTTTTTTTCAGTCCCAACCCCCTCAAAGTATGTATCAGTCCTTTGTTATTTACCAACGTAAAAACTTTTTAAAACATTCCACTAGTCATATTTCTGTAACATGGTTTCCTCTGACCAAGTTTCCATTATAGACATAAAATGATCATAGTTAGAGAACTGCTAAACTTTAACAGTAAGTACTATATAAAACTAAATTAACAGTGAGAAAACTAATTTCACAAGAGACAACCTCACCTTGGTATGAGAACTGACGTCTTCTTTGACATCTGGTGTAGGCTGCAAATCATTACAATCCAGAGTGCCGGAAGGCCTTTAGGGCAAAAGCATACAACAAAACTGAGTGAGTTCATTTCTTTAAAAAAAAAAATCTGCCAGTTCTTATCTGGGTGTTACCTCCAAGAAACAACAACAAAAACAAAAAAATTCTGGGGAAATGTCAGCTGTCTATATATTGAGTGATGTTTCTTGATATAATTAAATATGGCTTTTGCTTTAAAAAAATATTTTAATTATCTATTTCTACCGCCATCTCTCCTGACCTATGAAATAGTCAATGGAGACACGTTTAGTTCTACAACCAACAGTAATAGCCACCATACTGGCAGAGTCTGAGAATAATCTGTCTTCACAAAATATACTGAAGGCTAACTGAAAATCCAATAAAGGTCTGATATAACTTTTGTTACCTGAACTGAAACAAACCTGATAACCTAAAACAAGGTACAAAAATACAGTGTCCCTTCTCCATTATCTATCTCTGACTCAAAGACTCATCTGTGTCCCTCGAAATGGCAGTCTTTGTTCTTCAACACGGACACCACTTGAGAGAGCCCCACTGTTCCTTTATCCTGAAACAGTACAAGGGAGTCTCACGAACCATTTGAAATGTTTCAAAGCTAAATGTACGAAAGCCAAAGAACAAATGTGTATGTTGTTATCAGGAATACTCTTTCCAGAAAGAGTAAAACATTAAAAATTATAAAATCTAATTATTTCCCTGTAAAACTCCTGCCTTATCCAGAGCCACAGAAATTAGAAAGCCCTTAAAAACCTTCACAGGCACTCAGATACTTAGACAGTGCTGGGAAAATAGAGTCCCAGTAGCTGTATCTCTATTTCCCTAAGTGCTATCTAATCATCGTGCTTCCTATGGTCTCTCGCTTCCAGATCCCTCTTCTGCAGGGCTCCATGGCAGTCTCCAACCTTTAAATACTCAGCCTACAAAAGCACGGGTTCCTGAAAGGGTGGGCTCAAACGATAAAGAGGAGGAGCTTTCCATTTCCCCACTTCCAGAAAATAAGCTAAATGGAGTCTCAGTCATCTGCCCCCAGCACAGGCATGTTACCAACTACCCACCTGAAGCTCCGTGACTGATTCACCACCAGCCAGACCTACTCCTGCCTTAGCCTCCAGGTGCATGGGAAGGACATCAGTCAACTGGGAAAGGAGGTGGAGGTGAGGGGACACCTGTCCTGAGCCACAGGTCTACGTAGGTCAGCAACCTCCAGCCCCCTAATACTCAGGGGCTCAAAGCCACCTCTCTTTAAGTTGGGGTGCATGTAGACGATACCACATTCCTATTTGTTGCAGAGACTCTTTCCAGTGGCTCAAATTCTTTTTACATCCATCGACAGAAACCTTCAAGTCTGTCAGTCCTTCCAATTTGAAAAAAAAAAACAAAAAAGCAGCAACCTATTCAGGACTCCCCTGGATCTCCCATTTCGGTTTGCCTTTCCAGATAACTCCCAACAGACTGTGACCATCATGCCTACGATTCACCTTTATCAGACTCTGCATAAACCCCAATACGATCTCTTTTCTAGAACTCTTATTCCTACCCAGCCCAGTGTTGTTTCTTTTGAAGCTTGGCCTTCCCCTGCTAATTCCGTAAGCATCCACTTCCACTGGCGTCACCAGCTACTTCCGCTCTACTCCTGCTCCGTCGGGTTCACTAGGCCACTTTCACTTTCTGTTAGTGAAACACTCACTGACAGGATGACACAAGAAGAATACTGGGCTTTGATTTAAGGAACCCGAGGTCAAGTCTCATTTCTGCCACTTACTATATTCAAATTAGTCACTTTAATCTCTCTGGGTTTCAGGTTCTCTATCTGGACAACCACTTCACCAGGATGCTCAACAGAGGTTGCAGTACAAGAGGATATTTTGATTAGTCTCTAAGATTCCTTAAAATCCTGAAATTCTTTCTGCTTTTGATTCTCTCTATAGAAAAATTAGGGATACTTACCTGGCAGAAATAGAAAAAATAATAAAACAAAAGAAAAACAAAGATCGCTTTTAAAAATCATGAAAAGATTAGAGAAAAGTCATAGAAAAGACTCTAGAAGGAAAGAAAAACCTTCATGCAATTAGGCAAAGGAACTACCCTAAAGAGAAAACCAAACTGGGAAGTCAGTAACTACAGAAATCAGTTAGAAATAGCATCTCAACGGATGCTAAAGGTAATCAACACAACATGGCCTATCCACAGAAGTCCTTCCCTTACAGTAACATAGTTTATCTCTACAACTTCCCTGGTCGCACTCACATATAGAAAAAGTACTAAAAGCATAAGGGGGCATGGTCACACGACTCAGACCAAGCTACTCAGGATCATTTGAGGAGACGGGAGTTTGAGACAAACCTGGTCCTGTGGCCACAGCTAAGTGAGATTTGCCCTAAATCCTTTGATGGTAAAAACAAGGTGCTCATTACCACCGCAACTGTCAAACATATCAGGGCACACTCTTGGACTAACCAGGCTTCTGAGGAAAACTCTACCCGAGAGTTAGCAGAGAACTAAACGTAATCTTCTGAAGTGATCTTATTAGGACCTGGTATCTTGCTCCCGGTGCTACACAGGTCTCTGTCAATCTGGGCTGAGAGGCCAGAGAAGGGATCTGGGAGCCAGACAGACTGGCGGTCAAATCATGGATCAGCTACTTCTTAACTATGGGAACAAGGGCCATTTAATCAACCTCTGAGCTACAGTGGCCTTATTAGGAAAAACTAGGTTATTATAGTGCAGATACATTGCAAACCGCTGGGATGACCATATGAGATGATAAATGCTAAGCATATAACAGGGTGGCTAGCTCAGAGTAGAATACTCAACAAATATTAGCTTTTTTTCCTCTGTATTGCCTTAGTTAACATACACTTTTTAAAAATCTGTAAAATCCTACCTGATTCCAGGGTCTTCAGTAATCTCATCTATTATTAAAGAAAAAAATAAAATACATTCTAAATTAACAACAGAAAAATACAGAACATTAAAAGCCTGGGAGCATGGTGGCACATGCCTTAATCCCAGCTACTCAGGATCATCTGAGGAGCCAGGAGTTTGAGACCAACCTCGAAAACATAGCTAGACTCTGCTTTCATTTTAAAAAAATCATGCAAGCTTTTGTTCGTGATTTAAACTTTGTCAAAATAAGACTCTGATGCTTTGTTACAACATATTATTTTGGGACCATACTTGAAGACTGTACCAGAATTAATATTAATTATACCACTGGCAGGCAATTAGTGCACTAACTCGTACTTTCCCTACTTTGTATTTATCAAAGGATAAATGGGATACATCAAAATTCAATTCCCAAACGCGACCTGCTTTGTACAATAATCATGGTCCTAACCAAACCCTACCACGCTGACAGAAAACGCCATCATTAGCAGATCTGGTGTCCCATGAGGACAGCATCAACCTTAAAGAGCACGAATTCTGGACTAACGGGCTAGCAGCAGTTAGAACAGAGGCTACAGTTGACCCCCTCATGTGCTGTATGTGCGGAAAAAGCACACTCGACGCATTTTTCCTCTGCTCTCACATCACAAAAACAATCATCAACACAGAAGACTTATGGGAACAAATGTGTGGGGAATTTCTCCCCCCAAGAATCCAGCCATCGATTCTGCAGTGGGCACCAGCTGGGTGTCCTCTAATTCAATTCCAACACTATCCCCATGGCGATAACCTCAGATCCCACAGGCTGAGGCTCAGTTCACAAGACTGTCCCTTCCCCACACCAGAACTTCTGACCAACTGGCTTCAAGTTGGGGTTCCCACCACCTCCTCTTTGGGTTCAATGAATTTGCTAGAGTGGCTCACAGAACTCAGGGAAACACTTCTGTCGACCAGTTTATCATAAAGGATATTACAAAGGATACAGACGGAAAGATGCCTAGGGCAAGGCATGGGGGAAGGGGTGCAGAGTTTCCATGCCGTCCCAGGGGTGCCACACTCTGGGAACCTCCACATAGTCAGCTATCTGGAAGCTCTCTGAACCCTGTCCTTTAGGGTTTTTATGAAAGCTTCATTACTCGCCATGACTAACTAAACCATTGGCCACTGGTGTTCAAACCTTCAGTCCCTCTCTCCTCCCGGGAGGTTGAGGGATGGGGCTAGAAGTGCCAACTCTCTAATCCTGCCCTGGTCTTTCTAATGACCAGACCCCATCCTGAAGCTACCTAGGGGCTGCTGGCCATCAGTCCATCATTACAACACAAAAAGACATCACTTCGGAGAGTCTAAGGATGTTAGGAGTCAAATTCCAGGAAACGGGGTCAAAGACCAAATATCACATCCTTGGTTTTGCTGTCTGTGGTTTCAGCTATATATGGTCAACCATAGTCCAAAAATAGTAGGTGGAAAACTCCAGAAATAAACAATTCATAAGTTTTAAATTGTGCGCTATTCTGAGTGGTGTGATAAAATTGTGAGCCATCCTGCTCCATGTCACCGAAGATGTGAATCGTCCCTTTGTCCAGTGTATCCCCGCTGTACAGCTCTCCACCCTTAGTCCTCAGCATGCTCCGCTCCTCACATCCAACCCTCAACATCACCAGGGCTCGGTGATCCAGAATCTCCCAAAGGAGATCATCTCCTCCTCTGTCATGTAGGCAGAAGGTCGACAGTGGCTAACATTGCATCACCACGCCGACAGCATCTACCTCATTCATCTCATCAGGCAGACGCTGCATCATCACATATCATCACGAGAAGTACCGTGAGTACGGTACAGTAAGACATTTTGAGAGACAACCTTCACGTCACTTTTACGACAGTATATTGCTATAACTGTTCCATTTTACTATTGGTATGGTTGTTAATCTTACTGTGCCTAACTTATAAACTTTATCACAGATATGTGTGTATAGGAAAAACTTTGTACACACAGAGTTCAGTACCATCCATGGTTTCAGGCATTCACTGGGGGTCTTGGGATACATCCCACACAGATAAGGCGGGACTACCATACTTATTTTGCTGTGACACAACACAGCTTCTCCAGATCTTCAGTTGAAACTGGTCACTTGAGCATAAAACACCCTATCACAAGGAAACGAGGTGTATGGGCGCTGCATTGTGTTTGCATGGCAAAACAGCAACCAGAGCCAGGACAAGGATCCTTGCAAAGATGTTCCAGCTGCCAGTGGAGCAGAGCATGGTATCACATGCCTCTAGTCCCAGCTACTCAGGAGGCTGAGGCAGGGGGATTGCTTGAGCCCAGGAGTTTGAGGCTGAAGTGAGCAATGAGGAGGCAGTGCACTCCAGCTCAGGAAACAGAGCAAGACACTGTCTCTAAAAGAGTAGTGATATGCAGATTTTTAACTGCAAGGGGAATTGGTGCCTCTAACCCCATGTTGTTCAAGGGTCAACAGTAATTAATATTCCTTTACTAAATGCAAAACACTTATTATACTACTAAACAGAAGATCCATTTTTATAGCAAGTCCAGTTCATTATAATGTGACTATAGAAGAAATTTACAACATACTAACTTAAACATCTCTTTTCTGATTCATACAAAAATATAAGATTTTAGAGACCATAAGTAAATTTTTTTCATAACATTGTTTTAGATTATAAATTACCTACAACCAACTTTTTAAGTAATTCTGAATTCAAAGCTTCTAAAAAAGAAATTAAGAAATTTAAATATTAATTTTTTTAACTGCTCTTTTGTGGTCACAACCTCCTACTCTTATTATGGTACAACCACAAACAGTAATTCACTATTAGAAGCCTTACCTGGATTGCTATTTTGAGGAGTATTATTATGCTTCATTTTTTCTTTATATTCTAAAATTTGCCGGTGAAAGCTATGTATAAAAAAATAAAATTACTATTTTAATACAGATAAGAAAAACTTTTACTAAACATAGTAAATTCTTAGAGTACTTCAGAAAATATCACAGCTAATATAAGAATGTTATGATATACACTTCAAATTTGTAAGATCTACGAAGTTCTTATACAGCTTCTAATTAATGAAGGAAAAAAGCAAGGTGAGGTACTCACGAATTAACTCACTATGTTAACTAGAGTCAGGTAGACATAATGGAAAGTATCCTGAGATCGGAATAGGTTCTAGCTCCACAAACAGCCATTTGTTCATGGCCAAGCTGCTTTTCTTAGGCTCAATATTTTCTTCTGAAAGTAAGGATTTTACTACTGCCTGAACTAGGTTCTTAACTAGGTTGTTATAAAAATTTACTCAGACATTTTTCAAATGCTCAGAGAAATGCTGATGCAATGGAATACTGTGTTCCTAAACTTAATTGCTGAAACTATTGTAGAATCCCAAATAAAACCCAATCTGTGTTTTTTCATAGGTTCTAATATTCAAATGTTGCATTTTTCAGGACATATTAAGTCCTCATTTTTGTTATTAGTTGTTCTATTCTTTGTAGCTCATAATCCAGGCTATCTCAGCTATTTCATAATTTTTAATAAAATATACTCATAAATACATTATTTCATTAAATTACATAGCATTAATGTCTCCATTACTGAGACAATCTTACCAGATCTGTACCCTGAGGTCTGTTTAAAGACCCCAGAAAACAAAGAGCAGAAAACAAACAGATGTCAGGACCTGGCTTGGACTACTGCTGTTCCCCCACTAGCTGCTCAGACTCTGAACCAGCAGATCTCTGTTAGAATGATGCTTAATCTCCATGTTCATCTCCAACTGACATGGAAGATAAAATCCTACTTTTTTAAGTTCCACAAAGGAAGCTGACACTTTCTCATTTCTGAGATACGTACCAACAACACACGTGCACACAACATCCCACGTGTTGCGAAGCTCCATTCTCATTTCACAGATTATCTTGCACAGATATTTTTGTAAAGAATATCACAGTTTCAATACTGAGTGCCACCCACTGTGCTTGACTCACACAGTTTTGGGGGAGCTAGTCGGCAAACAGTCAAATGACCTTCCAGGGACTGTGAAAAATATCGAGCTTTTCAAGAATGTGTACATCATGTTTCCACATGAGCCATGCTAATCTGCTCTGGATTGTTCCAATGTTAGGATACGTGCTGCCAGAGAAAGCACAAAGCCGTACCTTTATATGTGGGTATTGATGCGTCACGGCTGAGGCTCAGCCCTGTTACATCCAACTAACCTGGCTTAGACTCAGAGGTTTCAGTTGAATGGCTTCTTTGTGAAGCAGAATTTGAAAATGTTCTAAAACCTTGAGGTAGAGAAGCAAGCAGCTTGGGAGATTTTCGTTATTATGGGGAAGAGATCACTTCGGGGCCAAGCGCAAGTTGGTGCCCACTACTCAGAAAGGGTGATATGGGACCATTCACGACCTCAGAAAAGGTGCTGCACAGGACATAAACAGACCTCAGGGTACAGATCTGGTAACAAAGAAGGAAGGAAACTCTGATCTTTTCCTGCAACATGGTTTGAACCTCTCTGACAGTTTAGAACAATCTCAGCTAATATTTGCTTGAGAAAAAGGCTTCAAAGGATAACTTAGGCTTAGGCTAAATTACGCTTAGCCTATGAATGCTTAGGCTGAGTCTACACCAAGATGTGGGTTCTACATAAGGTCTGAAGCGTGGCGGAAGGGTCACTTTGCTCACTATGTGTGTGGCTAAAGCTAGTGGGCCCAGCTGCAGAGTACTGGTGCTTTGGGAACAATGGCTGAGCACATGAGCATATGTACGTGAACTAAAAAAAAAAGTTACTTTGAAGTCTAAGCATGGATGACCATGAAGACTGAGGGATCTGGACCAGCAAGGGCATCCTAGTACCAAAGTTCAATCATTACCAGATGGCAGGATCAGTTTCCATAGCAACAATGCAGCAACCGAATCAAGGGAAACAATGGAATGACTAGAAGGTCCCTTTTTCCCTACTTCTGATTTGTAAAAGAGGATCATCTTTCTTGCGCTTTGGAACCCCTTACTTTCTTGAACAATTCAAGGAGGAGGGACTAGGACTGTGGCCCTCGACCCCGGGGCTGTGGACCACTACTGGTCAGTGGCCTGTTAGGAACTAAGCTGCACAGCAGGAGGTGAGTGGGGGCTGAGTGAGGGGAGCTTCATCTGTGTTTACAGCCACTCCCAACACTCACTTCACCACCTGAGCTCCACCTCTTGTCAGATTAGTCACTGCCTCCCATCACCCCCAGCTCTAGTTGCTGGAAAACAAGCTCAGGGCTCCCACTGATTGTGCAGTATGGCGGGTTGTATAATTATTTCATTACATATTACAATGTAATAATAATTCTGAAATAAAGCACACAATAAATGGAATGTGCTTGAATCATCCCCAAACCCCTCACGATCCACAGAAAAATTGTCCTCCATGAAACTGGTCCCTGGTGCCAAAAAGGTTGGAGACCGCTGGTCTAGGAGAGAGCCCTAAGGGTATGGCACAAGAGCTTCTACTAAACTGGACATTTCAAGACCCAAATAACTAATTAGAAGTATCAAGGATATGATCTTATTTTTTATCCCATATATAGGGGTTATACTTGGAATAAAATGGACAATGTTGAGATTCCTAAGGATAAAGGTCTTAAACGTCCTGAGAGAAAGAATCCTTCGCCTTGTGCTACTTCTGACTAGGCGAGCTTTCTGCTTGATTCCTGGCACATGAAGTGGACTGCCTCACTGCCATTCCGCCACTACTTGAACGAAGCTACGAAACCTCCCCTGACGTGTAAAATGCAATAGTTATAATTGTTTTAAACTTCAATTTAGTATTAACTAGTCTTTTAACGTGCACACTTACATATCAGAGCTACTGACAACAGCATGATCTTCTACAGTCCTTCCAAAGCTATCTTCAGCAAAGATATTGGCATTTTGCTGGAGAAGAAGACTTACTATGCTCGACGATCCACAACGTATGGCCAGCATGAGTGGGGTTCTGAAACGACAGAGACGTAACTTCAGCCTGAGAAACTTTAACAAAGTTACTCAGACAACTAATATGATATACTCTACCAATTCACTATCATGCCTGTCTGTGTAGAATTAACCATTTACATGTACTTACAGACATAAGCACCCTGGGTGCTCAAGTATTCATTTTTGTAAATTACCACTGAGGCTAAAAGAAAGGGAAAAAAGAAAACCTCCCATCTCACTGGGGTATGGCATAGTAAAAGTTGCTAAGTTACAGTCTATTAATGGGCAAGAAACCTTGCTGAGATCACTTATCTAAAATAGGCCAAGATTTAAATGAAGAATTCTCCATTGTTCTCTAGTCTAAATCAAATTTATCTTAATCCAAAGTCAGATAGGGGTCAGATAAGTAAAAGCTACCTGCAGGCTTAAATCAACAAGATTAGTAATAACAGTAATAAATAATAAATAAAATTTAAAAATAATAAAGAAACGGTAATAAATAACAATAAATAAACTACTCAGAGTAGTTTCAGGTATTGATGATGAGAAGTATGTGCTAGGCACTAAATTAAATGCTATACACACACACACATACATACATATAATCACACACAACAACCCTTGGTGGATATATTTTTATCCTCCTTTTCATATCAGAAAACATATTTGGTGATCAGTAGTATTTCCAAGGTCACACACCTAGCAAGTGGGAAGCCAGGAATTGAACACAGGCTTCTGGGACTCTAAAGCCTCTTTTCTGTCACCCACCTACGGCTGATCTCATTCAGGAAAAGTTTATCCAATAAAGCTGTCTTTCTTCCCTCTGCCATACCAATTAAAAATAAAAACACCAAAATACACTAGAAATGCAAATGGAAAAACCTGACGAATCCACAGTATCCGGTAATAGCAATTCATGGTCACTTAAGGATAACCTAACATCAATATGGTTCAAAGAAAGCAACTTAATGCAAAGACTGAGTAATCCAAAAGACAAAATCAATTTTAGCTCCTATTTACATGAAAGATAGCATTTTTAAAGGAAAACTATGTAAGAAGCAGAGGTTAGACAAATATTCTGACAGGGTGAAGAAATTCATTCATATTGAGTCATAAAGCAATCTAAAAGTTAAAATTCATACTTCATAAAACCAACATGAAACCCCTTTAGCTAATATAAGATCAGATTTACATATATTTAATATAAGATCAATTTACAAACATCAGGGTCAATATTATAAAAGAAGATGAATCCTTCTGTGTACTGTTCTTTGCATTGTCCAGTCCAAATCACTGATTT
Organism: Lepilemur ruficaudatus; assembly: GCA_963574885.1. Classification (NCBI taxonomy): domain Eukaryota; kingdom Metazoa; phylum Chordata; class Mammalia; order Primates; family Lepilemuridae; genus Lepilemur; species Lepilemur ruficaudatus. The sequence continues at coordinate 12,852 of CAUYRT010040579.1, forward strand.
TATACCTAACTGAAGATTTCTGTTGATATTTTTCACTATACCCCAAGAATTATAAGGTAATCTTCTTATTCACTTAATGTTTCTGACTTGACTGTTAGCCTTATAGAAAAACACCCTTAACTAATTACTGTACCTTTTCAAGTCATCAGTCACATTTATATTCGCTTTTTTCTGTATTAACAATTCTGCCACATCCACTTTTTTTCCACTCAGAGCAAGCAAAAGTGGTGTGGCTTGATCCTGTAACACAGCAAAAACAATTAATAATTAAATATTTCTCAACTGAAGTGAAAACCTGATATAAGATCCTGAAAATGTACATATAACATAGAAAGTGAGTCACAAGTAGCCCCTTCCTTCCCAGACCTCTGTGCTTGCCCATGTGCTGCTCCTTCCCTGGGAAACACACCTCCTCCACCTCACCACGTTAACTCTGGTCATCTCCAAAACTGTTTACACATTTGCTGCTTCCAAGAATCTTTGCTTCTGTCACAGCATTTATCATGGTAGATTGCAATGATTTGATTGTTTCTCATCCAAAAAGAGCTTCTTGTGGGCAGGGGCAGGATCTATTATCTCCACAGCCCCAGACCCTAAGATACAGTAGTAAACATTTGCAGGATTTTTATTGAGTTAATGATCTAAATTATTACCTCTAGAGCAGTGTTTCCTAAACTATATTCCAAAGAATATTTGCCTTACAAGAAGTAATGTACCCCAACAGAAAGTTTACATGATCACCTATTTGTGAGAAATATTACAAAATTTTGCACCATATGTCCAGTATGAAAGCAATCTTTTGAATTTGCCTAATCCCTCTTTGACAATACATTTTTTTTTTTTGCGGCAAACATTAACATTTGAGAAATTAGAGATTCAGAGATACAGGTTCGAAAGCTTTTCAACAAAGGTGGAGAATGTCTCCAGGTGATGCCAACTCACTTGACTCTCTCCTTTAAAGGTGACAAGATCCCAGATGCCAATGTCTGCCACTCCTGCTCAAGTGGGTCATTAAGGAAATAGGCTCTGAATTAAAAGAGACAGGCTTCAAATGAACTTTGATTGCTTATTATTAAATGGTCCATGGGATTTCTCCTATTACAAGATCACATATTTTTATCTCAGCTGCTAAAAAACTCAGTATGAAATTTTATTCTCAATGATAATGGCAATCCTGGGACCCTAAGGCATATATATATGTACATTTTTGATCCATTTTTATTCGGTTTCCCTTTTAATTGTTACTTAAAACTAGTTTTATTTTAGGCAAAATATGAATCAGAAATAGAAATATAGTGGTTTCTTAATAAAAGTTCTACCTCTGACCTATATGAATTATTTCTAGCATAAGTAAAGGCACTAAATCACTTGCATTTTTAAGGGACGATGCTGAGAAGAAACATATAACGTCATCTGCAATGTGCATAACCAATCTAACCATAACCATGATTAACCTAAAAACGCTTATAGGCATTCTAATAGAAAGATGATTATTTATGGTATATATTAAGAAAAAAGAGTTTTTAAAAAGCCACCTTTTGAATTCTAAGATTTAACCCCATTACCAAGGGATTAATATAAAATATAGGCTATATATTGTAAATAAAGATAAACTGTCTAGAAAACCTTGGGACCTTTACCAACATATATATAAAACAGGAGTCATAAACTCGAATACTTACAGAAGCAAGGTAGGTGACCTAAGTACAGGACCTTGGTGGGCACAGTACCAAACTGGACAATCTATGCCTCCTATAAAGGGGCAACCTCTGCACAGCATACCAAACAGCAAGATGGGCTAAAGGGACACCTAGACATTTCTGAAGAGACGCCTGACACCAGATTTGATTCTTCAAGAGAAGCCTGAAATCCAGATTTCTGCATCTCTCCTAAATTTTACATGTTGACTCAATTTATCGAAGCATGCTAAACCTCACTTAGAATACACACCTTGTGCTTTTTATTTGCTACACATGTGTTTCCAAATGGTTGTGAATAAAGCAAGTGTTTGCATGTAAAATATTTCCTTTCTTTCATATCCTATATTTTAACAAAATAATCAGGCCCCAACATGGAATAAAAATCGCTACTAAGACTTACAATACCCACTTCAAAAGTTTTTCCGGCATTTATTCAGTTACAGACTATTTATATTGAATTCTCCCAGATTGTTAACCAAATGGATAACTATTTCATAGGAACTGCTTAAAATGAATTATTAAAAGAATTCCTATTT